>JAAKBH010000446.1:0-297410 GCA_019776075.1 Amaranthus palmeri | reverse complement strand
ACAGAGGCCTTCTCAAAAGCCTTTGTATCCTGGATGTACAAAGTTCACCAAGCTTACAGCAGTTTTTGACGATTTTCAACATTAAGTCAAAGTTCAATTGGAAAGTGACACTAGTTTCACAAATGTTATTAGAGCGTTAGGTGAGATGCTTCCCGAGGGAAATGAACTTCCAAAGTCGACATACTATGCCAAAAAGCTAATGTGTCCTTTCGGGTTAGAAGTACCAGAAGATTCATGCGTGTCCGAATGATTGTGTATTGTATCGGAATGAAAACGAGAACTTAAAAGAGTGTCCTAGGTGTGGGTTATCGCGTTACAAGCGTAAAGGGGCTCGAGATGCTAAAGGGCCCCCGGCTAAGGTATTGTGGTATCTTCCAATAATACCAAGATTCAAGCGCTTGTTTTCTATAAAGAAAGATGCGTTAAATTTGAGGTGGCATGCAAATAGGGTGAAGAAAGATCACTTGCTCACACATCCATCCGATTCTCCGGAGTGGAAGAGTATTGATAGGTTGCACAAGACTTTTGGGGATGAAGTTCGTAATTTAAGGCTCGGACTGTGCACCGGATGGAATGAACCCATTTGGCAATCTTAGTTCTCAACATAGTACTTGGCCGGTACTTTTAGTTATTTATAATTTGCCACCTTGGTTGTGTATGAAGCGTAAGTACATTATGCTTTCGCTTCTTATCTCGGGCCCTAAGCAACCTGGTAACGACATAGATGTATATCTTGCACCTCTTGTTGAGGATTTGAGAAAGATGTGGGATGAAGGAGTTTCCGTGTATGATGCATATGCTAATGAGGAGTTCACCTTGCGTGCAATGCTTTTATGCACCGTTAACGATTTTCCGGCTTATGGAAACTTATCAGGGTATAAGAACAAAGGGAAGAAAGCGTGCCCAATATGTATCGATGACATGGAATCCACGTGGATTCCTAAGTGCAAACATGTATTCATGAATCATCGAAAGTTCCTCCCACGAGATCACCAATACCGTAAGAAGAAGAAGATGTTCAACGGGGAGGTTGAGGACCGTGTAGCTCGTCGACCGTTGTCCGGTTATGAGGTTTACGAACAAGTTAAGGGGGTTGAAACTGTATTTGGTAAAACAGGGCAAGTGCAAGGGGGTGAAGATCGACTGTGGAAAAAAGAATCAATCTTTTGGACGCTTCCATATTGGAGAGATCTACAGGTTAGGCATTGTCTTGACGTTATGCATATAGAGAAAAATGTATGCAATGCCATACTCGGGACTCTCATGAACATTCCGGGTAAGACAAAGGATAATAAGGCCGTGCGAGATTACTTTGAATGTAAGGGTATTCGTCCGGAGTTGTGGGCACAGGTTAAGGGGAGTAAGAAAAGAGAAAGAACTGATGAAGTTGGTGGTAGTAGCAAGGGAAAGGTCGGTAAGAAGAAGATGAGTAGTGAAAAAGTTTATTTGCCTCCAGCTTGCTACACATTGTCCAAAGCAGAGAAGCGAGCCTTTTGTGAGTCTTTGTATGGCATTAAGGTTCCCTCTGGGTACTCATCTAACATGAAGAGATTTGTGACCCTTAATGGTGAATTGAAGTTGGGAAGCATGAAATCTCACGATTGCCATGTAATGATGCAAGTGTTCTTACCGATCGCACTACGTGGAATATTGCCAAAACATGTGAGATATGCTATTACCGAGCTATGTTCGTTCTTCAACACTATTTGTAGTAAAGTTCTTGATCCCTTTAAACTTGATGCTCTTCAACTCGACGTGATTGTAACTTTATGCAAGTTTGAGATGTATTTTCCACCTTCTTTCTTTGACATAATGGTTCATCTTATTGTTCATCTTGTTCGTGAAATCAAGCTTTTAGATCCAGTTTTTCTAAGGTGGTGCTATCCTTTTGAGAGACACATGGGTGTGTTACAAAACAAAGTGAGGAATCCAGCACAACCAGAGGGGAGTATGATTCAAGGCACTGTAAGCGATGAGATTGGTAATTTTATAGCCGAGTATATGGCTATGGCAAAGCCTATTGGACTACCCACCTCTCGACATGAAGGAAGACTTGAGGGAAAAGGAACAATTGGATCTAAAACAATCACACCTTCTCGGGATAGTCTGTTACAAGCACACCTGTATGTGTTGCATCATATTTCAGAAGTTCATCCTTTTTTGAATGAGCATTTTGATATATTGCGCGCAAAATATCCGTCTAGAGGTGATAGGGCATTGATGCAGTTGCATAACAAGACGTTCATTGATTGGTTTCATAACCGAGTAATATGTGAAGAACTAAAGGGTGTATCTGAAACTGTTAAGTGGTTAGCTTTTGGTCCTCGTGATGATGTCAACAAATATGAGGGTTACGATGTCAATGGGTTTACATTTTGGACTGAGAGTCAAGATAAGAAGTCATCGTATCTGCAGAATAGTGGGGTTTCTATTTTGTCGTCATCTACATTTTACGCGAGTGCCAAGGATCAATCGCCGGTTGATGCTAAATCGGTATACTACGGGCGGGTACATGAAATATGGGAGCTTGACTATTGTACTTTCACTATGGGTCTTTTCAAATGCAAGTGGGTGGATAATAATCGACGATGCGTTAAAAATGACGACCCTTTGTGGATTCACTCTTGTAGACTTGGATCGCTTGCGTGATGGTGAGGAGCCATTCATACTAGCCACACAAGCCAACCAAGTATTTTACATTGAAGACCCTTCTAATAAACAATGGTCTATTGTTGTACCGGAAAAAGAAGTATCCTTGGTATAGGTGATGTGAGGATGAGGAAGAATATACTGCTTTTGAAGACTCCCCGCCCTTTATCAATCCAAAATCGGTGAATGAAGATGATGAAGATGTTGGTTATATGCGTGTAGATCACACGGAAGGAATACATTTGAATTAAGTGATTCACAAGGTATGAATTATTTAAGGTTATTAATTAAGGGTGAAGTTGTTAGAATTGAAAATAGTTGTCATTTGCTCAAAATTAAGGGTCAAGTTGCGTTTTTTAACGGTTTTGAATGAATTTTGTCATTTTCGGGCGTAAAGTAGCTTAAACGTTGTTTGTTATGAATGAACTTGGCACACACCACTATTTGGTATATATAAATGTGTTGAAGTTGTTAGAATTGATAATAGTTGTCATATGCTTGAAATTAAGGGTCAAGTTGCGTTTTTTAACGGTTTTGAATGAATTTTGTCATTTTCGGGCGTAAAGTAGCTTAAACGTTGTTTGTTATGAATGAAACTTGGCACACACCACTATTTAGTATATATAAATGTGTTGAAGTTGTTAGAATTGATAATTGGTTTCATATGCTTGAAATTAAGGGTCAAGTTGCGTTTTTTAACGGTTTTGAATGAATTTTGTCATTTTCGGGCGTAAAGTAGCTTAAACGTTGTTTGTTATGAATGAAACTTGGCACACACCACTATTTGGTATATATAAATGTGTTGAAGTTGTTAGAATTGATAATAGTTGTCATATGCTTGAAATTAAGGGTCAAGTTGCGTTTTTTAACGGTTTTGAATGAATTTTGTCATTTTCGGGCGTAAAGTAGCTTAAACGTTGTTTGTTATGAATGAAACTTGGCACACACCACTATTTAGTATATATAAATGTGTTGAAGTTGTTAGAATTGATAATTGGTTTTCATATGCTTGAAATTAAGGGTCAAGTTGCGTTTTTTAACGGTTTTGAATGAATTTTGTCATTTTCGGGCGTAAAGTAGCTTAAACGTTGTTTGTTATGAATGAAACTTGACACACACCACTATTTAGTATATATAAATGTGTTGAAGTTGTTAGAATTGATAATTGGTTTCATATGCTTGAAATTAAGGGTCAAGTTGCGTTTTTTAACGGTTTTGAATGAATTTTGTCGTTTTCGGGCGTAAAGTAGCTTAAACGTTGTTTGTTATGAATGAAACTTGGCACACACCACTATTTGGTATATATAAATGTGTTGAAGTTGTTAGAATTGATAATAGTTGTCATATGCTTGAAATTAAGGGTCAAGTTGCGTTTTTTAACGGTTTTGAATGAATTTTGTCATTTTCGGGCGTAAAGTAGCTTAAACGTTGTTTGTTATGAATGAAACTTGGCACACACCACTATTTAGTATATATAAATGTGTTGAAGTTGTTAGAATTGATAATTGGTTTCATATGCTTGAAATTAAGGGTCAAGTTGCGTTTTTTAACGGTTTTGAATGAATTTTGTCATTTTCGGGCGTAAAGTAGCTTAAACGTTGTTTGTTATGAATGAAACTTGACACACACCACTATTTAGTATATATAAATGTGTTGAAGTTGTTAGAATTGATAATTGGTTTCATATGCTTGAAATTAAGGGTCAAGTTGCGTTTTTTAACGGTTTTGAATGAATTTTGTCGTTTTCGGGCGTAAAGTAGCTTAAACGTTGTTTGTTATGAATGAAACTTGGCACACACCACTATTTGGTATATATAAATGTGTTGAAGTTGTTAGAATTGATAATAGTTGTCATATGCTTGAAATTAAGGGTCAAGTTGCGTTTTTTTAACGGTTTTGAATGAATTTTGTCATTTTCGGGCGTAAAGTAGCTTAAACGTTGTTTGTTATGAATGAAACTTGGCACACACCACTATTTAGTATATATAAATGTGTTGAAGTTGTTAGAATTGATAATTGGTTTCATATGCTTGAAATTAAGGGTCAAGTTGCGTTTTTTAACGGTTTTGAATGAATTTTGTCATTTTCGGGCGTAAAGTAGCTTAAACGTTGTTTGTTATGAATGAAACTTGGCACACACCACTATTTGGTATATATAAATGTGTTGAAGTTGTTAGAATTGATAATAGTTGTCATATGCTTGAAATTAAGGGTCAAGTTGCGTTTTTTAACGGTTTTGAATGAATTTTGTCATTTTCGGGCGTAAAGTAGCTTAAACGTTGTTTGTTATGAATGAAACTTGACACACACCACTATTTAGTATATATAAATGTGTTGAAGTTGTTAGAATTGATAATTGGTTTCATATGCTTGAAATTAAGGGTCAAGTTGCGTTTTTTAACGGTTTTGAATGAATTTTGTCGTTTTCGGGCGTAAAGTAGCTTAAACGTTGTTTGTTATGAATGAAACTTGGCACACACCACTATTTGGTATATATAAATGTGTTGAAGTTGTTAGAATTGATAATAGTTGTCATATGCTTGAAATTAAGGGTCAAGTTGCGTTTTTTAACGGTTTTGAATGAATTTTGTCATTTTCGGGCGTAAAGTAGCTTAAACGTTGTTTGTTATGAATGAAACTTGGCACACACCACTATTTAGTATATATAAATGTGTTGAAGTTGTTAGAATTGATAATTGGTTTCATATGCTTGAAATTAAGGGTCAAGTTGCGTTTTTTAACGGTTTTGAATGAATTTTGTCGTTTTCGTGCGTAAAGTAGCTTAAACGTTGTTTGTTATGAATGAAACTTGGCACACAACACTATTTGGTATATATAAATGTGTTGAAGTTGTTAGAATTGATAATAGTTGTCATATGCTTGAAATTAAGGGTCAAGTTGCGTTTTTTAACGGTTTTGAATGAATTTTGTCGTTTTCGTGCGTAAAGTAGCTTAAACGTTGTTTGTTATGAATGAAACTTGGCACACACCACTATTTAGTATATATAAATGTGTTGAAGTTGTTAGAATTGATAATTGGTTTCATATGCTTGAAATTAAGGGTCAAGTTGCGTTTTTTAACGGTTTTGAATGAATTTTGTCGTTTTCGTGCGTAAAGTAGCTTAAACGTTGTTTGTTATGAATGAAACTTGGCACACACCACTATTTGATGTATATAATTGTGTTGATGTTTTTAGAATTGAAAATAATTGTCATATGCTTGAAATTAAGGGTCAAATTGCTTTTTTTAACGGTTTTTTTTTACGATTTTTGTCACTTTCTAATGTAATTCTATTTTCCACTCTTTCAGGTACTTGATCTACAATGCATCTTTTCAGAGATGACATTGTGCCCGAGATTGCGACTGTGGATGACGATGTCCATAGTGAGTCGGATAAGGACTACGATCCGACGAAGGAGAAGGACATAGATGATGGTGATCAAGCCGTTGAGGAAGACGATCCATTTGTTAGACACGAGCAATTGGCTCATGATGCTCCTCCTATTGATGAGACGGCTTCTACTCAAACAGCGACAACTTCAAAGAAACGAAAAGGGCGAGGTCCTACGAAAAACCTCAAAGTCAAAGAGCCCATGTACCTCGAATACAATGCCTTGGGTCAACCGTGTGGAAAGTGGCGTAAGGAATATGGAAAACAAGTGGGTTTATGTGTTCGGAAGATTTCCATATTACACGCCTGGCACGAGGTTCCAGAGGGCTTGAAGAAGTCATTTTGGGATGATACGATGGTAATAATTTACTTTATTAATTTACTTTAGTCTTTTATTAATTTACTTTAGTCTTTTATTAATTTACTTTTATTTTAAAATTAATTGAATTGACATTAATATTAATTATATTTTCCTTTTGTAGAATCTTTTCCACATCGAGCACGACGAAGAAAAGAAGAGTATTTTTCTTTCAGCTGTTGCTGAAAGATTAAGAGACTTCAAGGCGAAGCTCGTAGGTGGTTGGATTACCAAGAAGCGTCACCGTTTGACCAAGAAGGTCAAAACGGGAATTAAAGATGGAGAACAAGCTCCCTCCAAAATGCCGTATGAGATATGGCCACACATATCTAAAAATGAGTGGGAGGCATTTGTTGCTAGGAAAACAACTCTTAATGAAGTTGTAAGTATTATAGCTTTTCATTTTTATTTACTTCTTTTGATTTAATTATTAAACTAATAATATATGACATTTGACTTATTATGTTTATTAATTAGGAAAAACGTGGTAAAGCTTCCGAGTCGGCAAAGAAAAGGAAGTTTTACCATCACATGGGGTCAAGAACTTATGATGAGGCCCGTAAAGAGTGGGTGGATGCGGGATTGTACCCCAAACAGAGCTCAGCCGCGAGCTCATCTACGACTACCCCATCTGTGAGTACTCCAGCGGGAGATCGGGTGCTAGATTGGTATTGCGGGCTTCATGCTCGAGATGAAAGTGGTAAATTTACCATTCCCGATCCTGGAACGAAGAAGATCGCGGATGCTGTGGTGAGTTTTCATATCATTTAGCCTTATATTCTTGATTTGTTATGTGTTTAAACTAATTGATCGTTTTTATTTGAACAGATGGGCTGGAAGGAAAAAGAGGCTACGGGGGAGTTCACCCCAAAAGGCAATGTTGATGCATTGCATATGGTCTTAGGGAAAGACCATCAGGGGCGGGTAGTCGGCAAAGGAGGCGTCCGCGTGGGCGTGAAGAAAGCATTTGGCAAAGAGTTCGCTACTCCTCGATCCAGAACGATGCCATCTCTTGAGGAAGTAGAGAAACGAATCGAGGAGAAAATCACAGCCAAAGTCACCGCAAAAGTGACTAAGGACGTCTTCGACAAGATGGCATCACTATTGCAGAAGTTAGGAGCTACCCATGACGACTTGGCCAATTTGATTGCCGAGGACCAACAAAGTCAACATGGGGATCCTAAGGCTTTGGTGGAGCCATCGCCCGAGCCCCTTACCCCCGTAGCACACCAGCCCATTACCCGTAGCACACCCGAGCCTCACATTCCAACGCCGGAGACCATGAACTCCGTTACTCAGGTTTCGGAAACAACACCTGATGAGCCAGTGATAAAGGTACATTTAATTTTTAAATATACAAGCGCGTATTTATTTAAATTTCAACGTGTTTTGATAATTTATCATGATGTTAATTATACTAAACGAAAAAATTTTTAGGAGGCGACTCCTTGCTCTCTTTTGTTGCCTCAGTTAGGCGTTGCTCGTGGTGGCGACTTAACTGAGGTTGCATTCGGTGAGGCGCAGCCAAACCAAGTGGGCCAAACAGTGCATACAATGCCTGTTACACGTGGCCACATTAGTGTGACGGTAGAAACTATCGTTAAGGGGTTCGAGGATTTCTCACTTCCGGTTCCAATGCCAGAATGGAACCTTGAGACTTTATCGAACGCCCGAGGTAGTTTCGTCACATGGCCATATGCTTGGGTCCGACTCACGGCGAAGGTAATATATCTTTAGTATTATTTTATTTGTTTTTATTATTTTAATTGCGTGAGTAATTAAACTAATTTAATTGTATGAAATGAAATAGGAAAAGAGCTCAAAGGGCTCTAAAAGAGAGATCGGTTCCTCATCATCGGTGACAATCACTCCAATCTTGACTGATGAGGAGCTTAAAGATCTCTCTTCAGATTGTCTATGGCTGCACAAGGGTGCATCTCGCATGACTGAGGAGGACCCACTTCTTCTACCCCTAGGCACGGACCAATTTCACACTGCCGAAGATGGTTTCGTCATTATTGGTCCTAGTGACATTGGGCAATTTTTGCGAGGGGAGATGTTGAATGTCGCCCTTATTCATGTCTACATGCTGTATGTGATTTTTTATCTTACAATTTAGGTTTTATTGTTTAATTGTTTTAATAATCGAATGACTGACAAAATTTTCTTATTCGTGAGTTTAGTGGGATGTACGAGGAGTTGAATAGCCTCGAACCTCCAATAACATTTGGATGGTTTGATCCTGAGTCTATTAGGGGTGAAAAGAGTGTTACTGATCCAGATGACGTCAAAGCATACGTAGAACGTGCTTTGAAACATTCATTTGAATCGAAACACTCATTCATTCTGGCCCCGTACTATGAAAGGTGATTAGTTTTATTATTTTATTAAATTGAACTTAAATTTTGATTTTACTTACGTTCACATATTCTCTATCTTGATGATTTAAAATCGTGGTTTTTGTAGTGTGCACTGGATGCTTTTGGTCATATGTCCGATGACCAATATGGTGCACGTTTTCGACTCACTAAGTCGTGGAAATCCCGTGCCTCGCAACATGAAATTTAAAGCTTTGTTGAATTCGTAAGTTTATAAATTGTCAATTAATTTCATTTAAGTGTTATATATATATTATTGTCAATTAATTTCAATTAATTTCTTTACTCTTGTGTCTCAGGGTTATGAAGAAAATGCGTGGCGAAATGGGATGTGCTACAAGAGCCACTAACCCGAAATGGAGAGCAGTAAAGGTATATATAACATTATTTAGTATATATTATTGTCTTGAATTAATTAAAATTGAAAACATTTGTCAAATGATTGAAATTAGTTAGAATTGAAAACAATTCGACCATAAAATAGCTTAAACGTTGTTTGTTATGAATGAAACTTGGCACACACCACTATTTGGTATATATAAATGTGTTGAAGTTGTTAGAATTGATAATAGTTGTCATATGCTTGAAATTAAGGGTCAAGTTGCGTTTTTTAACGGTTTTGAATGAATTTTGTCATTTTCGGGCGTAAAGTAGCTTAAACGTTGTTTGTTATGAATGAAACTTGACACACACCACTATTTAGTATATATAAATGTGTTGAAGTTGTTAGAATTGATAATAGTTGTCATATGCTTGAAATTAAGGGTCAAGTTGCGTTTTTTAACGGTTTTGAATGAATTTTGTCATTTTCGGGCGTAAAGTAGCTTAAACGTTGTTTGTTATGAATGAAACTTGACACACACCACTATTTAGTATATATAAATGTGTTGAAGTTGTTAGAATTGAAAATAGTTGTCATTTGCTCAAAATTAAGGGTCAAGTTGCGTTTTTTAAGGTTTTTGAATAAATTTTGTCATTTTCGGGCGTAAAGTAGCTTAAACCTTGTTTGTTATGATTGAAACTTGGCACACAATACTCTTTGGTGTACATAAATGTGTTGAAGTTGTTAGAATTGAAAATAGTTGTCATTTGCTCAAAATTAAGGGTCAAGTTGCGTTTTTTAACGGTTTTGAATGAATTTTGTCGTTTTCGGGCGTAAAGTAGCTTAAACGTTGTTTGTTATGAATGAAACTTGGCACACACCACTATTTAGTATATATAAATGTGTTGAAGTTGTTAGAATTGATAATTGGTTTCATATGCTTGAAATTAAGGGTCAAGTTGCGTTTTTTAACGGTTTTGAATGAATTTTGTCATTTTCGGGCGTAAAGTAGCTTAAACGTTGTTTGTTATGAATGAAACTTGGCACACACCACTATTTGGTATATATAAATGTGTTGAAGTTGTTAGAATTGATAATAGTTGTCATATGCTTGAAATTAAGGGTCAAGTTGCGTTTTTTAACGGTTTTGAATGAATTTTGTCATTTTCGGGCGTAAAGTAGCTTAAACGTTGTTTGTTATGAATGAAACTTGACACACACCACTATTTAGTATATATAAATGTGTTGAAGTTGTTAGAATTGAAAATAGTTGTCATTTGCTCAAAATTAAGGGTCAAGTTGCGTTTTTTAAGGTTTTTGAATGAATTTTGTCATTTTCGGGCGTAAAGTAGCTTAAACCTTGTTTGTTATGATTGAAACTTGGCACACAATACTCTTTGGTGTACATAAATGTGTTGAAGTTGTTAGAATTGAAAATAGTTGTCATTTGCTCAAAATTAAGGGTCAAGTTGCGTTTTTTAACGGTTTTGAATGAATTTTGTCATTTTCGGGCGTAAAGTAGCTTAAACGTTGTTTGTTATGAATGAAACTTGGCACACACCACTATTTAGTATTTATAAATGTGTTGAAGTTGTTAGAATTGATAATTGGTTTCATATGCTTGAAATTAAGGGTCAAGTTGCGTTTTTTAACGGTTTTGAATGAATTTTGTCATTTTCGGGCGTAAAGTAGCTTAAACGTTGTTTGTTATGAATGAAACTTGGCACACACCACTATTTGGTATATATAAATGTGTTGAAGTTGTTAGAATTGAAAATAGTTGTCATTTGTTCAAAATTAAGGGTCAAGTTGCGTTTTTTAAGGTTTTGAATGAATTTTGTCATTTTCGGGTGTAAAGTAGCTTAAACCTTGTTTGTTATGAATGAAACTTGGCACACAACACTATTTGGTATATATAAATGTGTTGAAGTTTTTAGAATTGAAAATAGATGTCATTTGCTCAAAATTAAGGGTCAAGTTGCGTTTTTTAACGCTTTTAATGAATTTTGGCATTTTCGAGCGTAAAGTAGCTTAAACCTTGTTTGTTATGCATGAAACTTGGCACACAACATTATTTGGTATATATAATTGTGTTAAAGTTGTTAGAATCGAAAATAATTGTCATTTGCTCAAAATTAAGTGTTAAGTTGCGTTTTTAACGGTTTTGAAGCATTTTTTATTTGGCACTAATATATAATATTTTTTTTTCTTAGTGTTTTCAACAACAAAATTCCATTCATTGCGGCTACTACGTTATTAAGTTTATGGATGATCTCATCGAAGCCGTCAAGAATGTCGGGGTTCAAAATATTGATTCCGTAAGTATTTTATTTAATTAGTTATTATATATGTTTTTTAAATTATTTATTTATAATATATATATTAATTATATTATATAATGTACGACTAATTAACTTTTTAATAATAATAATTGATTTTAATTCGTAGATTATTGACTCTCCAAGACCAACACGCGAATTGACGGATATTGAACTACGCAAAGTCAAGGACAAAGTCGCGGTGTTTATTTCTAATTTATTAAGTTGGTAGCTAGATTATTATATATATATATGTATATATCGTGTAGCTAGAGTACTTTAATTTATATGTATCGATTTATTTCTAATTATATGCGGTTGTATATATACTTTATGTATATAATATTATATATATAATATATATTATAATAGAGTGATATTTTGGTATTTATCGACGGTTTAGTATTGTGAAATATTTATTATTTAATATTTATGCTAATAATTATTATTTATTATACAAATATTACGAAAACAAAAAAAAAAATTAAAAAAAAAATGGGAAAGGGGCTGCGGTTTATAAGACTGTCCGCAGCCCTTGTATTTCATCACACAGCCCATTTTAAGAAAAGGGGCTGCGGTTTTTCAAGCATGTCCGCAGCCCTTAATATTCCCTTTACACAGCCCATAATCACCTTAAGGGCTGCGGTTTTGTCCTATGTCCGCAGCCCTTTACCTTATTTTGGGCTGCGTTTTTTGACCGCAGCCCTTTTATATTATTTGTTGCTGCTACAATAATGGCTGGGGTCAAAAAACGCAGCCCAAAGGGGCTAAAAAACCGCAGCCCTTAAGCTTTTTTCCACTAGTGGCTATATGAAACTAAATGCAAAAACAAATGGGTGGAGCGACAATGGAGTTGACCATCCCACCCTCAAGCTAAAGCTTTGCTAGCCTCTAGCAAAGAAGGAGAGGAAAGAAAATGAAACATTAAAAACCATGGTCAACAAAATTGTCGCAATACCCAACACACACAAAAGCTAGCCAAAAATAGAGAGAGAAGAAGGTCATACCTAGGCTAGGAGGGCATTCACTCCTAGCATTGCCATCACCACCATGAATTGGTCTAAAAACTCTCCACTCCTCAAAAGAAGTGGAGGCGTGAAACACAAAGCTTGAGCAATCGCCACCCCCAAGCTAGGGTGAAGCTATAGTCTTCATGTTTGGCTCAAATGCTCTTTTGAGCCTTCTTTCTCTTACTCATCCTTGCGGGACCGTTAGCATTAACCCTCTCAAAATCGTCAAATAACACACAAGCAAAACTTGTGGAGGGTCAAGTCTAAGGGTCGTTTGCGTCTGCAAATACTAACAACCAACACTACAAACCAAACGTGAGCAATGACTAGCAAAAATGCAATGCAATGAATGCAATGTAAAGAATGCAAAACAAAAATGAAACAAAAACAATATCTACAGTTGGGTTGCCTCCCAACAAGTGCTTCTTTTAGGTCTCTAGCTAGACCCGACTCACTACGGGGTAGCGAGTCAAACTCCGCATGAGTTTATCATATTCACTTCCCACAACCGCAGAGGTTGGGGAGTGAAAGATGGAGAGAAGAGAGGGGAAAAGAAGAAACACAACAAAAACCGACTTTCCATAACATGATGAAAAGTCGGGGGAAGGATGAAGAGAGGGAGGGGGGAAGGAAGCAAGAGGCATAGCAACACAAGCATCAAAGCAAGCATGAACATGAACGACCGGGAGCTTCTCATGACAAAGAGGTGTAAGGTGAGACTCAACAGAAGGCACAACAAGGGTATGCACTTGAGACTCCTCAATAATGGGCAAGTCTACCTCTAGGTCATCGATTCCACTAGCTAGATGATCATGCACATATGTGAGGGGTGTGTCACATTGAGGTGCGCAAGGAACCTCATCATGAACCTCATCGGTGAGTGGTGCATCGACACAAGAACATTGATCATCTAGAGGAGAAGGGGAGCTAATGATAGGATGAGGGAAGTCTAGGTCACGATAGTGGGACTCTAGTCTAGCTTCAAAGACCTTTCTATACATATTAACGCTCCATATTCTCTCCAACTCGGTCCCCACTTGAACCAAAGGGTCACTAGAAGGGAAAGTTGGTGGAATCTCAAGGGGAGGGAAACAAGGGTACTCTTTCCCATAGAAATGTTTGGCCATCTCTTTAAAGAAGTGCAAACAAGTCACAGGGGTTTGGTCAAGAAACGTGTTATCGTGATACTCATCCACGAGTTCCCTAGTTTCACTTTTCAAGCCTCCGTAAAGATGATGACAAATATGCCACATTTTAACATAATACATGCGGAGGAAGAACATCTCATATCTAAGAAAATAGCTCCAAAAAGATTCATGCTCAAGTTGATAAATGTTGCAATCCATGGAGAGAAAGACAAAAATAACAAAAACAAAGACAAGACTATGCACAAAACACACCAAAACTAAAATCTAAACAAACGCCTTGTCCCCGGCAACGGCGCCATTTTGATAACCGGTTTCTAACGCGTCGTTTAACGCTAAGAACCTAAGTTAATCAAACACATTTATAAACACCCTAGTTACAACTATAGCGAGTATAGAGGTAAGTTTGGGGATCGAACCACAAGGACAAGGGGTTCTAGACTAAAGAGTTGGTGTGGGAAAGGTGTATGGTGTGTAGGAAGGTGGGTGTGTGAACTAAACTAATGATAAAAACAAACAATGAAAGAAAGTGGGCTTAGGCTAGGTCCATCCTAGGTAGGTCCATTGGAAATATAGATAGGCTAGGTCGAAGGAGGTTGAACGAAGGTCAATCGAGACACTCTAGTTGGCATGGGGAAGTTGACGACCTATAGTCTATACGAACGACCCATAATCGCCCTATGTCTCACTAAGGAGTGGCAGGACAAGATATGCAACGAATATCAATCGATCAAACCAACATCATCCTCAAACATCTTCCTAAACATTAAACACAAGACCAAAGTCCTAAGATTTCTCTAACCCAAAACCCTAAAATCTACTCTAGCATATGAAAAGTGAAAGCAAGAAGAGAGGAAAGCAAATAATCTATTCTAGAAAGCATTTAACAAAGAAAAGACATGAAAACATTAAATGAAAAGAAGAACATGAAAGCAATAAAGTCTACACTACAAAAACAATAAATGAAAGCATTAAACAAAGCATAAATGAAAGCAATAAAGAATACATAAAGGTTGAAAAACAATAAATGAAAGGATCTTACATAAATGAAGAAAAACAAAAGTAAAGGAAAGCTAGAAATCTTACACTAGGGCATAAATGAAGAAGAAAGCATAAAGAGTGATGAACAAGAGAGGGAGAGTTTCTCCCAATCAAGTCATGAGGACAATCAGAAAAAGGGGTATTTATAGGCTACACAAGTCGAGCCTTAAAAGCCCTAAAAGTCCTACGTGGATTGGGCTTGCGAAGAGAAACATTTCGCTGTTTTTATGCAGATTCGCCCGAATGCCTCTGACAGATTCGCCCGAATCTGACACATTCGCCCGAATGTGGTCAGATTCGGTATTTCCAGTGATTTTGGCACTTTTGGGTCTCCAGGTCAATTCGACCGAATTGGGTAGGGATTCGCCCGAATCCTTAAGCTTCGCCCGAATGCATGGCCAGCTTCGTTCGAATGGCTGTGCTGGAGCTTGGTTCATGAGCCTTGGGTCCCATTCGCCCGAATCTGGGCTTACATTCGACCGAATGTAAGGGTTTTTGGCCCATATCATTTCTTCTAACTTCGAACAAGCACCAAATGACTTCCGGCTTTCGCGAGGGCTTAGGATATGACTAAAAATGTTCGGGAATGCCTCGGAATGCGTGTCTCATCTTCGGCCTTGACGTCTAAGCTTCAAACTAACCCGAATCACCTTGAAACGAGCTCTGACCATCGTGATATCTTCGGGGATGACCCGAAACACATGTGAGCACCTCGAAACGCGTGCATTATCTTCGATTTAAGTGTCGAAATCCCGTGCGCAACGAAAACACCTCAAAATCTCCCGAAAACACCTAAAAACACCTTAAAGCACCATGGAGACAAGATCAAGGTAAATCATGCGTAAAGTATGCAAAAAGCCAATATAAAACGCGAGAATCGACACATAAATGGGGAGATAAATGTGCTCTAAATCGAGCACATCAATTATCAAACCCTAAAAATATAAACAACATAAACCCTAAAAATAAAAAAACAACATAAACCCTAAAAACAACATAAAAAACGAAACCAAAAAACAACATAAACCCTAAAAAAAAACCCTAAACAATATAATAAACATTAATATATAAACAAGATTATCAAACCCTAAAAATAACATAATCAACATATGAACATTAATATATAAAAAAACGAAATAAACCCTAAAAACAACATAAACATTCGAATAAAAACAAGATTATTATTATAAACATGTAAAACAACATAATCATAAACATCAATAAACATGTAAAAAAAACGTGTAAAAATCATGTTTTTGAAAAAAAAAACCTAAAAAAAAAAACTAACCTTTAATCCTTGAAGATGTGTAGGAAGTAGTCGGAATTAAAATGTTGCTAGTCGGAAATTGAAGATGGTAGGAAGTAGTAGGAAGAATAGTAGGAATAGGAAGAGAGAAAGAGAGAAAAAAACGAGAAAGAGAGAAAGAGTGAGAAAGAAAGGAAGGGAAAATGATCGGAATTTTGGTGAGCTGTGGGTTTTTATATTAAACAATCACCGACTACGCTGCGACTAAACCCTAGTCGGTGGATAGTCGGTGAAATTTTTACCGTTTACCCTAGCTAATGACTTAAATGCCTCAGTAATTATGTTGAAAAGACGTTGGAAATTCAAAAAAAGACTTTTCAATTCACCGACTAATCTGCGACTAAACCTTAGTCGGCAGTTAGTCGGTGAGATATTTTCAACCACCTCATTAATTGTTTGCAGTAACTTTTCAGAATGCGTGGGAAAGTGAAAAAAAACTTTTCAGTATACCGACCAAACTGCGACTAGAGTCTAGTCGGTGCGTAGTCGGTATACTGAAAAGTTTTTTTACCTTCCCAATGCATCTGACATACAGAGAAGCTTCTCTGGGAAGCTAAGCCATTCATTTTGGCGACTGATCTGCGACTTGATTTATAATAATGAGCTTTTTTCTGGCCATTTTGAGTTATAATAATTAGTACTAAATTGAAATTGTTCTTTTTCTTACTTAGATACTCGTATGTACTATAAAAAATTGATAACGATAAAATTATGTTTCTCAAAAATGTAGAAAATAAGCCGCGTAAATTTACTTATTTTTATTCTACTAAGAAATTTTTTTTATTGTATGGCGTTGGCTACGCAATAGTAGACTTTACAACCTATACTCCCTCTAACTAGTTCACCATTAAGTAAGTCCTATATGTTTTATGACATTATTCATATCGTAAAACAAATCGGACCTACTTAATGGTGAATTAGAGGTAGTAGATATAATAGGCCGTAAGTACCACTATTGCTTAACCAAACGCCGTACAAATCAAAAATTATTCTTTTTCAGTAGCAAATATAAGTAAAATAATACGTTGCTCATTTTCTACATTTTTGAGAAAGATATTTTAAGCGTTTCTAACACAATTTTATAGTAAACATACAAGATAATAAGTAGGAAAAAACATATATTTCGATTCAGTACGGATAATTATTATAAAAAAATGGCATGAAAAAATGCTCGTTAAAATTTTTTTATACAATATTTCGAACTTTGTGATTAAGTGTACGAAAAAATTAATAACGTTAATCACTATATCCGACCCCTTTCTTCACCCGTATACACCAATTAAAAATAATCATTTACACCGATTGAAATTAATCATGTACGGGTGAAGAGGGATAGGATACAGTGAAAAACATAAAAAAAAATTTATACAATAAATATAACCATTAAATTTAGATTAGATTCGAACTTTGTGATTAAGTGTACAAAAATATAATAACGTTAATCACTATATCCTACCCCGGTCTCCACCCGTACACCAATTAATATTAATCATTTCACCGATTGAAATTAATCATGTACGGGTAGAGAGGGATAGGATACAGTGAAAAACATTAAACAACTTTTATACAATAAATATAACCATTAAATTTAGATTATGTTCGAACTTTGTGATGAAGTGTACAAAAAAAATTTATAACGTTAATCACTATATCCTACCCCTTGATCCAGTCGTACACCGACTAAAATTAATCATGTACACAGATTGAAATTAATCATGTGCGACTGGACAGGGATAGGATACAGTGAAAAACATTAAAAAAAATTTTATACTTTAAATATAACCATTAAATGTGGTTGATACCTTTAATATCAAATATTGCCATTTTTTTGATACGATGGAACCGTTAGATTTATATTTCGCAACTTGTCCCGTTTTTCGTATACCCACACTTAAGTGATGAAACTCGAGTGTGGGTACAGGCGAAGAACAGGGCAAGTGAAAAACATGTCAAAGTTATAACCTCTCCAAGATCAATATTAAATTTTGCCATATTTTTATTATGATTGAACCATTTTTTTAATGTTTTTCAACTTGTCACACTCCACCTCCACCCCTACTTAATCTAATTCTATCTCAAGTAGGAGTGAGAGGAGGAGTGTGACAAAAGAAAAAACATATAGATTATAGAGTGAAGAGAGAAAGGGGCAATTGGAAAATAACGTGAAGTGGGTTATTTATAGACAAAATCAGGAACCTTCCGACTACTTAACGACCAAAGCATGGTCGGAAATCAGTCGGGGAAAATTTTTTTTATGGACACTGTTTTGATTTTTTTTTTTTTAAAATTTTTTTATATTTTTTCGACCAACTACCGACCAAGAGTCTGGTCGTTAATCTAGCGACTACTGTTTTGGTCGTAAATTAGTCTGTAGTTTGCTACCATATTGCATTTGGTCGGTATTTAGTCGGTATTACCGACTACTTGCTTTTAGTCGGTATTTTAGTCGGAAATTGCGACTAAAATTTCTCAGTCGGTGGACTGAGTCGCAACTTTGCAAAATTTTTGTAGTGAATTTAGGAACCACTGGCTCTGATACCACCTGTAACACCCCTGAATTTTTGACCTCCTATACGAAAACAAAACCGCAAGGTACGGGAGAAAATTCGGGTGTTACATAAAAAGCAAAGAATTTAAATAAATGTTAAAGTTTAACTTTAAAGAGGTGAGTAGAAAATTTCGGCGGCATTTGCCCCGAAACTGTGTGCCTTGTAGAAAAACAGGTTATTTAGAATCTAATAAAGTAGTAAAGGCATCAACGGCTTATCAAAACTATATCACGGCGGAATGATTCATCGCCGGCTTCTCAAATCAACATGCCAAGCATGAATCGTGGTTCCAAGGTAAACACTTGAGTTTTAAGAAGAAAAAGAACGATAACTATTTAAATCATACAAACCCCAAAAACAATGCAGCGAAGATAACTTTTACAAAAATGAGGACATGTACCTCAAGCCAAAAACATTAACAATTTAAATACAAGAAACTACATGTAGCGTCAGAACAAATGTACATTGCACGCTTCAAGGTTCTCACTCATTCCCCCCGTATATAATGCATAGAAGCTCCATCACCTGTAATATCTATCTATGATGTCCCTGCTGCTCAATGTAAGATCATATATCAACGTGTCATAGCAGGGCCATCAAAGACGAGCCATCAACAATGAAAACGAACAGTACACGTCAGTAACTAACATCATATCATAATAAAGCATAATCAGTAACAATAGTGTATGTCATAATATGCGGGTGATTTTACAACACTACAAGTGTCAATCATAATCACTGAACATCAGTTCCTACTTCTCACTGTCAATTCTATTTTCTTCACTTCTTTTCAACTTCACAATTGCTCGGTATCACTTGAACCAAGAGCTTAACCACTTTTAAATACGTATATATATGTGACTAGAGCCCACAATATTGGGGTTTGCAAGACCCACATGGCCACACCTCGACCAAAGGGCGGTGACGGGCCATACCGGCGCCCAATGGTAAAGTATGAACATACCCCCGTACAACGACCATATACAGATGATCCTACCTCCGGGAACTAAAGCCACTGGGGTACCAAACCAGTGGAGCCAGCATACCTAACGTATGTGACTAGAGGCCACCATAGGGTTTGCAAGACCCATATGGCAACACCTCAACCAAGGGCGGTGACGGGCCATACCGGCGCCGAATGGTAAAGTATGAACATACCCCCGTACAACGACCATATACTGATGATACATGCCTCCGAGAACTAACCCACTGGGGTACCCTAACCAGGGGAGCCACAATAATCCAACAAATCTGCTATCTCATCAATCACTAGTGGAAAAAACGTTATTGGCTGCGAAACAAGGGCTACGGTTTTAGTGTCTACGCAGCCAATATATAAATTTAAAAAAAAAATTAGAATAGGCTGCGGTTTTAATAGGTGACCGCAGCAAATAAATGGAAAAAACTCATAGGCTGCATTTTTTTTAAGGCCCGCAGCCATTGTGAAGCCTAGTCCAATGACCAAACCCTAGGAGTATTAATAATACGGCGCTATATTATGTTCTTAAAAAACCGGCGCTATACTCTTGCTGCTCATTCTTCCTCATAAAAAAACTCTAAAATCTTAAAAAACCCTAATATCTTAAAATCTTAAAATCTTAAAAAAAAAACCCTAAAATCTTAAAAAAGCAAAAAAAGAGGCGCCTCTTCTTCTTCATCCTTCTGATTTGCTGCTCATTCTTCTCGATTTTTCATTCTCCCAGCTTGGATTTGTGTTCGAGAGTTCTTCGAAGATTTGTTCAAGATTCTTCCTCGATTTTTCATTCTCCCAGCTTGGATTTGTGTTCTCCCAGCTCATTCTTGGATTTTTCATTCTCGATTCTTCGAAGATTTGTTCAAGATTCTTCTCAAACTTTGCTGCTCATTCTTCGAAGATTTGTGTTCGAGAATTCGAGTTCTCTTGTGTGTAAATCTCTTTTATTTTGTTTTTTTTAATTGTAATTTGGTAAGATTTGGTTATATGTAATAGATCTAGATTTTATTTATTGTTTTTTGTTTATTGTTTTTTGTTTATTGTAATTTGTTCATTGTAATTTGGTAAAATTTGGTTATATGTAATAGATCTTGATTGTTTTTTGTTTCGAAATTTCTGGGTTGTTTTTGGTTTCGAAATTTCTAGATCTGGGTTGTTTGGTTTGTTTTCTGGGTTATCGTTTTTGATGTTCATCATTTTTATTCTTTTTGTTCTTCGTTTTGTTTATGAAGATCTGTAATTTTTAGAACATATCAGTTTAGTTTGATTAAGTTCATGAAATGAAATGAAAAAAAAAAATTTTTAAATGGTGCTAAGGGCTGCGGTTCTATATATGTCCGCAGCCAATGATTTTTTTTGATTTTGAAAAATAACTAAGGGTTGCGGTTGTAATGTCCGCAGCCAATAATAAAATCTCATTTGCTGCTACTCCAAGGGCTGCGAGACAAAACCGCAGCCAATACCCTATAAAAACCCGCAGCAAATGAGGTTTTTTCCACTAGTGAATAAGGGACTCCTTCCCATTACAACCAACAAGTTTCTTACTCCATCACCAAGTGATTTATTCCCATTTCATTTCACCTTATTCAATACTTTCTTACTCCATCACCAAGGGATTCTTTCCCATTCATAAACATAATCCAACCACATTAGTAAGGGAACCATTCCCTATTCAAGTAACATGAATCAATCTTAATACCAAGGAGTCATTCTCATTCAAACTAACGTAAGTCAAACTCATCAATAAGGAGATCGTTCCCATTCAACTATCAATAATCAATATCATCAATAAGGAAACCATTCACTATTCCCAACTAACAATAAGCAATATCATTAATAAGGGACTCGCTCCCTTTCAAACAAATAATAATAAGTTCAATATCAAGGGATTCAAATCGTTCTCATTCTAAATCATTACCAATCATTTAGCATACTAGCATCGCTCTCTACTAGTAAACTTGAAATTCATATAATCAATAACTTTGATATTTCATTCGACGACGATTCATAGATTATGTACATTATATGTTTTAAAACAATTCAATATCGGTAAATATAAAATGCAAGATGCATGCAAGAGTTAATTACTGCGTGTACGTACCTGTAAGCGAAACTCCACGACAAAAATCACAATAATCACCCAACTAAGGTTCTACCTTCCTCTCATATAATGCGAACCTATGCAAGTTTGAAGTAGAAATAATAAGTCTATTTATCTCCACTTAAGAGTATCTAACCGCTAGAATAAGCTATCGTTCACCCATTCAAAGTAACTTCCACTTATTTTAACGCATACTAAACCAATTCCCATTACTCAATCTATACTTGTTCAAAGGTTATTACATTAACTCAATAATCAAATAAGCTTTTACAACAACAAAGTGTACTTTATGACCATTTCTAAACTATGAGACTCAAGTTATAAAACCATCTCACCATGTAATGTCATAAACTAATAACACTTGTACAACAACATTAACACTAATAACTTATAATTGATGTTGATGTTAGTGATAACCTCTAGTTGTGGTATATAATTACTACAATATACAATTTACTTATGATGACAAAACGCATGAAGAGAAACTCTTCCCCTAAAAATTTGCAACAATAATAGCAACAATGATTTCTTTGTACTTCAACAATGATTATTTTCAACTCTAATAACTACGACCATACCACAATTAACTAACAATAATACTCAGTCATATAAACCACATCCACATCAACTTTATAAAACAAGTGACAATTAACAACTACTTTTTGTGACTAAACTTTCAAGCATTTATAACTACTATTATCATTCACAATATAATCATATATCTAAAGCTTGTAAAAATTTATGCAATTTCTAAAACATCTTCAAAACACTAGAGTAGTATACTACCATTATTTTCATTCTTACTTTAAACCCTAATTCATAAATACATCCATTTCACAATTCAAACTCATACCCATAATAAAATTCAATAAAACTTGATTCAAATAACCACAAAACTCATAAACTTGAAAAGATTCTAATTAGAAACAAGAAAATCAAATAAGAAAGCAGGATAATGGCTTACAAAGATGAAACAAGAGAAACGGTGGAGAGGCAAGGGGTTGGTATGGTGGTGGTGGTGCAAAGCCTGCTCATGGTGGTGAAGTAGAGGCTGCCCGTGGTGGTGGGGGAGCCAAAATGCAGCTCCTAGCTGCTGCTTGCTGGCGCACGTTGGTGGGGAAGAAGGTCGGTGCTGCAGGGGAGAAGAGGAAGGGGATGGTGCGGCTGTTGGTGGGTTTGTGGCAGAAGGAGTGGCCGTGGCTGGTGGCGGCACAGCAGGCCCTGGCGGCTCAAAGTGGGAAGGGAGAAAGGAAGGGAAGAAGAGAAAGAAGGGAAAAGGGTATGCGATTTTGGCAAGGAGTAACCCTAACTCCTCTTATACTAGCATATAACCCTCTAATCAAGCCTAAGTAAGAACCCACATTTGTTTTGTTCATAAATTTTAATACAACAAAAAAAAATTTAATTCGAACCTCTTTATTTTAGTAATTTTAATAGTATTTTTAATGTAAATATATGTTAATATTTAAATTCGTATATGAAAGGAATTTATTAAAAATACCTCAAAATTAATTTAAAATAATTATAAAATTCCCAAAAGTTATTAAAATATTAATTAATGACGTTAGAAAATCTCGGGGTGTTACAAAATGAAATGGGGTTTTTGATTTTGCTCGACATTTAATGAGGAAGAAGAAGGGTTTTTGATTCAGCTCACGTGACAAGCACGTGACAGGAAGAAGAAATGGTCAAATGGTAAACATGCCAGTCAACTAATGAAATAAAGTAACAGGTTGTCTTTTGCAAAGAAATGTATTATGTAAGGTGGTTTTTTGCAAAAAACAAAATTTATATAAGTTGGTTTTTTAAAAAAGAGTGTATAGATTAGGTGGTTTTATATAATTTTTCCCTTTTTTAATGTGTTTGGTTACCTTGTGTTTGAGTAAAGGTGCAATTAAAATCTATAGTGCATCTTTTGGTCAAAATTATTGGGTGTTTGATTTATGAACTCATTTTAAATTTTTAGGGTTTTATTTTGACTTTTTTTAGTTGATTAAAAAATTCATTTTAATTTAATTTATGATTAAAATCCATATAAAAGAAGAAAATTTAAATTCATTTTAATTTAAATTTTTAGGGTTATTTTATTGTTGCTACTGATTTTATTAGTACAAACCCAGAAATTATCCCATTTTAGATCTATGGGTTTGTACTAATTTTTGGGTTGATTATGGGTTTTTTTTGTTTGATTTTGGGAATGATTTTGAGTTTTTTTGGGTTGGTTTTAGGTATGATTTTGAGTTGAAGATGATGAAGATGATTTTGAGTTGAAGATGAAGGTGAAGAAGTTGAAGAAATAGTGAAGCTGATGAAGATGAAGTTTACCGTTTCATCCGGTTTCAAGTCATCCAAACCTTTAGATGAAGATGCCCCCTAAGTTCGAACGTTTCTAGGATTAACGAAAGTTCGAATCTTTAGAAGCAAATGAGGCAGAGTTCGAACCTTTCCAATCAAATTTTCCTTTATTAATTGCCAGAAAAATTCATAAAAACAAAAAAACTCACTATAACATTAGCATATTGCAAGAGTCACAAACAAAATTAGAAATTTAATCGAAGATAGATATAATAAATTAACTTACAAAGGAGCTGATTATTAAAAGAACAATATCTAATTATAGGAGTATGAAGCTTACCGGACACTATTTCATACACACAAAACCTACCACTCTACCAGACATGATTTGCTTTTAATCATTTGGTACTGTTTAGTGTTTACGATAACATCGCAATCCATTGCACTGTACAGCTCTAAACCCTTATCCAGCCCGTCCCTTGTATATTAAATAAGGTCCGTTTGTAACCCGCCTCCGTATTCAGCCCAACCTGCTTTAAACCGAAAATTTGAAATAAATAAGATTATTTTTCAAAAAAAAAAGCATACAATAAAGTCATAATCAAACTTATTCCAAAACTAAGCGTGTAATCCGCAAACCTTAGGTTCGGGTTGTTCGCATTTACTAAGTGCGAACAGATGAAATACTGAAATAGGTTGTTCGCTGTTAATAACAGCGAACAACCTGCGAACAGACACTTAATTTTTTTGACCAGTTTGTAACTAGTCGCACTTACTAAGTGCGAACAGCTCCGAACCTGTGCTCTGGGATATCAAACGCTTATATTTGAAATAAGTTTGATTATGATCTTATTGTATATGCTTTTTATAAATAATCTTATTTATTTCAAATATTCCTTTAAACCCTTAAAATTACGGGTTGGATCCGAGGCTCCGGCCCATTGCACACCTCTACTTATAATCCTTTTAAAATTCTTCTTATTTGATCCTACATATATATACAGAATCAAAACTACAAACTTCTTGTCCAAAATACATAACTGTTACAGAAAGGTTATACAGCACAGTGACAAGGATACTACAGGATCACAATTTCAAAATCACACTTCATATCCAAAAGAATTGCAAAAAAAGCAATAATGTACTACATATATTCATTAATATCACATGAGTATAAACAATCCCCATCATCCCAGGGGAAAAATCAATGTTAAATGATAGATACAAGTCATGAATCGAAACTCTATTCTTCAAAATTGTTGTATATCATCCCGTCCTCTTCTCCAAACTATGCAAGCTTATAGAATCTACTATTCTATCCTTACTCAACCGAATACATTCATTTTGTATTATTTAAAGCGGAGAAAGAAAAAAAATTCATCAAAGCAAGTTAGCTTCATACTCGTACAAAAAATTTCATACAGTGGCAGTCTTTTTTGCCTCAGCTTCCTCATCGATCTTTTTCTTGTTCTTCTCAATAGCAGCAGCCACTTCTCCAGGCATGTATTTCTCATCGTGCTTGGCCAAAACTTCCGTGGCAGAGAAGTAACACTCCCCACTTCTTGCCTTTGCTGTCACCTCCTTGCACTTTGCACTACCTGTTGATGCCTTAATTTCATCCGTGAAAGGCTTCACAAATCCTTCTACAACCACTGAGTGACCTTCTCTAAACAAATCAGGCAATGATCCTTGATACCTAAACATAAAATGGGACTCCATGACAAACCAACAATATGTTTTGAAAATAATAATAATAGACATCATGGTAGACCCTTTTTAAAAGGATGTACATTGTATATTATAAATAATAATCATACAAGGACTTGTTAGTGGTGGTTCACACTTAGGCCTTATAGGCATAGCAAGCCCGGACTAACAGAGTTAGTTCTTCAATAGCTAATAAGTGAACTTTGTAAGGAAAGAAAATGTGCTGACACAACTGTAGCAAACTAGCAATACCCCGACACTACAAAAACCTCGCCATACACTTCTTGAGACGACACGACACGGACACAGACGGTGTGGTTAACTTGGACATAGGTATAAGAATTTGAGCTGACTCCATTAGAGAAGTGAAGAACGAGTAAAGAGGAGGAAGAGCCTATGAGAAAGGGTGAGATGAGCTTTTCTCTTACAAACTTAATATTTATTGTCATAAAATATAAAGGGAAATTCCACGTGGTAACCCAGATGTTTTGGGTTTTCCACGTGATAACCAAAACTTTAAAAAAATCCACATGGTAACCCTGAGGTTTACCAAATTATTCCACCATGACCAAGGTTGTTAAAATCGGGATTTTACTTTGAATCGGAAGCCCCTCTTAAAATCGAATCGTAAAATCGAATCGTAAAATCGACCGATTCTACCAATTTTTCTGATTTAAGTAGTTTTTGAAGTTTGTATTTATTTCAAGACATTTTAAATGTAAAAGAAACACTTAAAATTACCTATTATCAATATATTGTGTAATAAAACAAAAGTCAAGTTAGTTATTTCATGAGTTCACGTCTTCACTGTTACATGATAAGCAATATAAATTACACCATCTACTAATAAAGTCAAGTACAAGTTGACAAACTTGAGTAATTAACAAAATACTCATGAGCAAAATTAATCATAAATAATTAAGTAAATACTCATTAACTACATAATACTACTATTTAATCCAACATGAGTAATCTATAAAAATGAATCAATTATACTATTTAATTCAATAAAAAAATTCACAAATTCCGCACAAATTCAATAATAATAGAACAATGAGAGAGAAGAATGAGGTCTGGAGGTAAGGCGTAGGCTCCGGACTGCTGTATGAAGATTTAGGAAAATGAGATTTAGGGTTTTTTTAAAAGTAAAAATTGTTATATGGTTAATTTTAGGCATTTTGGTAAAATCGGTAAAATCGGTAAAATCGACCGATTTTACCGATTTCACCCGATTTTACCCGATTTTACCGATTTTATGGGCGATTTTACTTGATTCCGATTTCACTTCCGATCCAACTCGTAAGGCCCAGGTGGAATCGTAAAATCGTACGATTTTACGATCCGGATCGCGATTTTAATAACATTGACCATGACCCTTTTGCACATAAATCGTTACCAAAACGTTAACAAGTATTAATTTCGAAGCTTTATGAATGTTGTACACGTCCATGCAATTCACCATTTCAAATGCCATCAGTTTCAATTTTTTCCCCCAAAATATAAACTCAAACTCTAACATCTTTGGATTTGGGAGAAAAGATATGATTTTGATAAAAGATGGTAGAGTTTGGATTTATATTTTGGGAAAAAAGGTTGCAATTGATGACATTTAAAATGGTGAGTCGCATAAATTAGCGTACAATAGCCATAAAGCTTCAAAATTAACAATTGATGATGTTTCTATGTGCAAAAAGGTCACGGTGTAACAATTACATAAACCTTAGGGTTACCACGTGGATTTTAAAAATGTTTTGGTTACCACGTGGAAAAACCAAAACCTCAGGGTTACCACGTGGAATTTCCCACATATAAATCATTAATATTAATTGCTATAAAATATATATTTTTTATACATGCTCATTGTCGTGTCCGTGTCCATTTTAAAATTCAAACATTGTTACCATGTCATATAAAGTAATATTGAGAGTCTGACTCGGACACGTGTTGAACTAGTAACACTAATACATTGATCTCACAATGCCTAGTATTATGTAAATTTTACACATAGCATGAAATATCCATCCAACTTCCTAAATATACACCCATAGAAGCAGAAGAATTTCGACAACTCTTCCAAGCGACTGAAACAGGATTCATTGACATTTCAGCCACAGATTATGTTTTTACTCATGCAAAACATACTTTCCATTCTATCACAAGTTTAAGATAATATAATTGATCCATATTGGCAGTCCCTTTATGTCCAAATGCTTCGAGCCATACTCCTAATGTTATAAGGTTAACCCAAACTCGTCATCCTACTAAAGAGCTTCATGATTTTATGCGCTAGATAACCATTAGCCATGTTATTGAATCAGGTATACCATAATGATTGCAAAAAGATCAATACAGAGGTTTGTGGCTGTTGTGGCCTAAATTGACTATAGCGCATCTCCCAGTCAAACTGTTAGAACCTCTAAACTATATGAAAAGCATCTCAAAACCCAATAGAGCTATAGAGCTTGATGTTATGGAGAAAAGTTACAGGTTTTATCACACATGTTCGTGAAAGTGATCTGTATCCCTCCTAGTAAGAAACACATTCAATGGAAAAAGTTAAGATTTATTATTTAAAGCGTCAAACTCAAAGCAGATAGGAACACCGAATAATGCAACAGATGATCTTGTCTATAGAGATTAGAGTTTTCAAACCAAACAATGTTGTTCATTTTGAGAAATTTTGTATTTAAAATAGTCAGATTTAGTGTAGAATTAGCTGAGTAGCTCCTGGTTGAAAATTGCACTTATTTGATTTCAAATTAACATAAACAAAGTCACCTCAATGAAGAATTGAAGATCATGAGAATTACGTAAAGATGCTAGAGAGGCTTCTTAATTCTCCCAAACATGTAATAACAAGTGTTCTTAAACTTCAAAATGACACAGTGAACATCTCTCTTACAATTGTATACATTAATAATATAATCAATGAGTTTTAAGAACTTGCACAATGTTTGAAGTATCGAGGAGCACATAGTGCAAAAACAGGGTCGCACTGCATTGTATCAGCCGTGTTGTAAAATATTTATTAAAAACGAACCAATATTTTTATCATACTTCTACGCATATTTACACTATGCTTGGGCAGTTTGATATCTTCTAAGGAATAAGCTATCTTCCATAAAGGAAACATTACAAACAGAAAAAGGTTAATTACAATAAAATTATTCCGGATTGAATAACATGCACCATCCAAATGTCTCTAAACTTCAAGGTAAAAGTTGATGAAGCCAACATACTAAATATTACTCATCTATTATGCATATGACCATACCGGATAAAAATATACCTCTTTTAGGTGGTCTAATCCTAAACGAGTAAGTTTATGCACTAAAATCTAGAATAAGAATTTCTTTTATGCTTAAGATTACTTTTGTAGAATCGAACTATTGGGTTGTAGCACGTAAATTTGTGTTATAATCAACACTCATATTCTTTATTTTGGTAGGATCGCACGATCCTAACATTATTAAGATTCTACATAAGATCTATACCGCTCGCCTGAATTGTAGAGTCGTAATACCGTAAATCGAAATCATGATTATGATAACGATGGTTCAACCTATAGATTTAACTTCCAACGAAGGATAGAAAAAGGAAAAAACTTTAGTGACCAAAAGCATCACTAAGCGTATGCTTTGACTCTCTGAACACACGGTGCCACACTTAATACTACAAACTTGAAGTTTGTTAGTTTTCTAGCAAACTTAGGATGCTTGGCAATAATAATTCAAGTCCTTAGATAGTATTATAATAGATTGGAAAAGTACTCATTTGTAGAATAAACTTTCCCTCGATAACAACATAATCAGTCTCTCACTACAATCAACATTTCTTTCTTTCTCCAACGGAAAAAGTTACAAAGTTTAATTGAACTAAGCAGAGTATTGATCCTAGAAATCTTGAATCACTTGTCTATATAATTTTATGGAGCTCCAAATCTAACATATAGCCCAAGATAACACCGACAATCAAAATTCAAATTGTGATCCTATTGATGTTTGATGATATAAACATCTAAATTATATTCAATGTGAAACTTTAGAAATGAAATCAATTAAAAAGATCAAAAAATGAAGCAAAAACTTAGCAAAAGACCTAGTAAAACTAGCGATCATATTATACATTTGCTTATCCTCTGTGAATCCCAAGCATATCTCCAATCATCACTCAAACAATCAAATCATTGATTCAATGATTCTAGTGTCCAAATTATGTCCAAATAAAGACCGCAATAACAAAACCAATAACGAATTCGAACAAATAGTGAAGAATCACAAAGAAAAATAGCAAAATTAAGAGAGAAAAAAAATAACTTAAACGAAATGCTTAACAAGACTAGTTTTTTGCTTTATTTTTCTTTAAACCGTTGACTCAATTATTCTAGTGTCCAAATACGTCCAAATATAGACCGTAATAACGAAATCAATGACGAATTTGAACAAATAGTGAAACATCAAAAAGAAAAAATAGCAAAATTAAGAGAAAAAAATTAAATGAAATGCTTAACAAAACCAGTTGTCATCCAAGTTACTTAGAATCTTCATATAGCTTCACATACCCATGTCTGATCCTTAATGCTCGGACATCGGTATGGCACTTAAACACTTCATTCGAACATAAAATTGAATATTTAAACGTATCCAAAATCAATAAACGAGTCCGAGTAACATAGGTTGTCATATTATGAATTTTCAAACTCTAAATCACACCATTCTCTGTAAACTGCAATCACTCAAACATACCCTAAAAGTATTGTAAACCATATAGATTCAAGCACTACAGTCCAAATTATGATTGTACCTGTGTAACAAACCAGAATGTCCAAATTGGATTAATAGATTGTGTCAGGGGCTATCTGGAGCTTGGGTCTAAATCTTACATGATATTCTTATAAAGTTTTACCTTGTGTGCCAAGGTAGATTACACGAGAAAAGGTCTTCCCCACCAACTGAGAATTTGATTGTTAGGTGAGTAGTGGGAAAATCTAGAACAATTCAGTTCGAATTGTCAATGATAACGAGAAACGTGGGAGGAAGTTATTCAAGCCTCTGACCTAACTTCTTATTATAAATACGAGTATGTTCATCAACGCCACGAAAGCATTATTATCGTTCTTCAGAGCCTTGACTCCGAAAAAGTGTTTTGATATTCATTAAGCAATTATTAAATTCTCACGACATTAATGAAATTCTAGCATAGAACCTCCAAGTCAACGGCTCAAGTTTCAGGTCAACTAGGTACTCCAAATGTCATAAGTATTGAATTGGGCGTCTGAGATAGTCCCTAGAGACACCCTTTGGCCCCTGATGTGTGTTACTTGTGGCATAATCTCACCATATAGAAAGTGCCAAGGATTAATAAACAAAACTCTCAATAGGATTACATCCATTCCAATTGGAACCCGATTATATTGATCCTAACTGTGTCCAGTAAAGCATAACTACAAAATTAGTGAAAAAAAAAAAGAAAACCAAATCTAAGTAGAAGAAAAACCTAAAGTAATCAACCTCTCACCTACATCACTCTCTGTAAATTCCAAGCCTTTATCCACTCATTGAAACCCCAAATTAAATAATTATAAACCGCATTGATTCAAAAATTCTATAGTCCAAATTATGATCATTATAAGGAAATCAACATCATAACTCCCAATTAAGCTCAAAATCATAAGAAAAACCAAATTTAAGTAAAAGAAATCCCTAAAGTATTAGTTCCAAATAAAATAATGCATAAGATATCATGAAAACAAAGAAGGGTAGCAGCCGGTTGAAGTACTTTGATTCAACATTCTACGGTCTAAATTAAATTAAAAATAAACATAATCAACATCGAATTCTCACAAAAGCGTAACATAATAAACAAAATTAGCAAAAACTTGAAAGAAAAATCAAAAACATAAACAGAATACTCAACAAGACTAGCAGTCATATTACTACATTGATTCAACATTTTTACAGTCCAAAATTCTTATCATAATAAGCAAAATAGCATCACAAAAATAGCACAAAACCGAAAAGAAATAAGAAAACTGAAGTAGGAGAAATACCTCACGAGAACATCGGTGATAAGATCAGTGACAACGAATTCCGTATCAGGAGACGAAGGAGATTGATGAACACTACCTTCAAGAACCAATCCACCTAATCGAAACTTATTTTTGGAAGGATTCGCATGGAATTTATCTAATGCTTCAGAAGGAGTAACATAAAAAACAAGTTGATCTTGAAAATTGTTGAGCACCAAGATGACGAAACCAGCGACACCAGAAAAAGTAAGAGCGTAAGTCCATAATCGGCGAGTTTGAAGCTGCCTTGCTCGAGCTCCGATGTCGACTTTTTTGGGTTGACGGCGGGAAGCGGCGGTAGAGAAAGAGGCTAGAGAGTAAAGAGAGAAAGGAGGAGGCGCAAATGATGGTGGGTTTTGTGGATTTCGGTGAAAGAGACGATGAAGAAGACGGAAAGTGGTGGATCTAGCAGCCATTTATGGAGAGATTAGAGGAAGTAGAAGCCCTGGGGAAGGGTTTTTGTGAGGGTGATGGAATTGAATTTTCTAGAGTCAGCTTTAAGAAAGCTGTTTGCCGATTTCCAAGTTGGACACTTCTGGAATTAATTTTGTAAGAGAGCTGTATAAAATGGTTTAGACCAACTTCAGCTTCAAACTCGAACTTAATTTTATTTCACAAAAACTTGGCCGAAACCCTTATAGAATAAAGTAAGTCTCATGGGAGACGGTCTATTCTATAAACGGAATACATAAAACCCAGCCAAAAATATAACATAGTATATTTTGGGTTATAATAATTTATTTGGGGTTATAATAACTTATATTTTGGGTCATAGAATATTATATTCGAGGTTATAATACCTTACATTTAGAATTATAACATAATATAATTGATATTATAATAAAAAAAATCAGTTAAGGGAAATGTGCTGGCCCAATTTTGTGGTCTATCCTATAGACCGTCTCTCTGTGAGATTTTGTGTATAGAATAAAATCAAGCGTAGACTTGCCTAGTTTAATAAGTGTATACGGTACGTATTCTTTTCCCTCCAATTTTCCTTTTTTTATTTTTTAATTAAAATTCAAAAGTTTTGATTGATATGAAGTTTATATATCATTAATTCATTATTATGTCCTTGAGTTTCTTATTTCGTTTGATAACTTCTTTCATCAAAAACTTTCCGTTTTCTCTTATTCCTCCATTTTCTAATCTTCTTCCATTATTGTGTTAATCTTCTTGTTCATTTTCTTTCATTTTTAGCTTTTGCATGTCTAGATTGTCGTTTATATTTTTGTCTACGTTTTGTGGATTTTTTATATGTTGTATTTCATCATTTTGTTATTTTCGTGTTCATTTCCTTTTTTATTATTGTTTTTGTATGTCGATTTTTTTTGCTTATTCTTCGTGTTCATCTCCGTTTTAGGTATTTTTTAGAGTTCATTTTTTCGCGGTTTTTTTTGTAGGTTCCTTTTTTTAAACAATGGTGAAGTCTTCAAAAAAGAGTGATGAGGAGGTGTAGCCTCTAACTGTCGTCTCAAAAAAGAAAGGAGATTCGAAGAAATCTATCACTAAGAAGTCTAAAAAGAACGATGATTCTTCAAAGAAATTGACTGTTGTGAAGGAGAAATAATCACGTAATAGATTGAAGGAACAAGTTGCCGTGACTTACAATCCAGAAGAACCGTATGTTTTCAGTTCAGATTTTTTAGGTTTTAGTATGAAATAGACGTGTTTAGATCTATAATTGATTCTTATAAGTTTAATATTTACATGCATTGTAATTGAGTTATGTTCTATAACTGATAGTAATAAGTATTGAATTGTATGTTGTTATTAGTTTATGTTTGTTGCTTATAATTGATATAGTTAATACCAAAACTATATTTGAGTCAATATATGATTTATTAGTTTATAATTGAAGTCATATATTTTTTTTTTTGTAATAATTGATAGTGATAAGTTTGAAACTTTCATTTATAAGTGTTTTTTTTATTGTGTTTTTAGCGTCTTTTTTTAATTTTAATAGTTGGAGTTCTTGATATTTAAACTTAAATCGATAAGCTCAAACACTTTTATGCTCCGAATATTTAAAATTAAATCCATATCGTTGGATTTTTTGTTCAGCGTTGAGAAGGAAATTAGAACAAATTGTAAGGTTCGGGGTTTTTTGGAATTCAATGGTACGAAATTTGTTCTATCTAAAGATCAAATAGATTCTATTAGAGATATTGAGTTTGGTGAAATGTTAGACATTAAAATTACAAAATATCCTCTAGAAATTTTAGCATATATCTTGTTTCAAATTTTGATCTTAATGGCAGAACTGAGAGGGAATATTATTTTACTATTACTGATGTAAATGATTTTGTTGCCATATTTTTGAGCTATGCGTTTGAAAGTACCTTGCGGGAGTGAGACACTAACTTTTAGTGACAACATCTCTTGGAAAATAAGTTGCCTTATTGGCTTATGTTGATTTTGTTATTGTGGCTGCTCTTCTTCCATTTGATGTGGTTCTTCTTGTGATTCTAAACCGGACTCCAAAGCATATGCATTCGATCCAAAGTACCAAGCCCCCTGTTGCTCATCTTTACTACCTGAAAGCCATTGAAGGCTAATGATGCGATCTTCGATTTCACAAACTGATTTTGGCTTTGTTGAAGTATGTTTGGTTATTTGGGTTTATCGATGCTGAATTTTGGGTTACTGGTGCTGAATTATGGTTCACAAACTTAGTTTGGCTTACTGTTTTGTGTTTACTAATGTTTAATTTGGATTAATGGTTGTTGAAAATGGCCTTCAGTGTTGCTGATCTTTTATATGCTCTTCCATTGAATGAATCTTTTAGATATCTATTAACAATAAAAAGAGATCAATTTCTTTTACTATTCATTTTTCATCTAATGAATAGTAGTGTTTTATCTTTTTTGGCACGTGTACTTAAAAGAACACAAGATTGTTCCACTTAGCATTTTTCAACTGTTCAGTTCATCAGTAATTAGTTCCAGATTCATCTACCCTTCCTTGATTTATCAACCTTTCTGATTCATCTTCCCACGTTTTCTCCATGCTTTCTAACTTAGCTTTGCTTCCTTCCTCCTCTTGCTTCATCTCATCTTCCTCCGTATGCCATGGACGAAAAAACCTATCTAATCATTTTCTTTGGTTTCTTTGTAAAATCATCTATTAACAATAAAAAGAGAGCAATTTTTACTATTCATTTTTCATCTAATGAATAGTAGTGTTTTTATTTTTTTGGCACGTGTACTTAAAAGAACACAAGATTGTTCCACTTAGCATTTTTCAACTGTTCAGTTCATCATCAATTAGTTCCAGATTCATCTACCCTTCCTTGATTTATCAACCTTTCTGATTCATCTTCCCACGCTTTCTCCATGCTTTCTAACCTAGCTTTGCTTCCTTCCTCCTCTTGCTTCATCTCATCTTCCTCCGTATGCCATGGATGAAAAAACCTATCTAATCATTTTCTTTGGTTTCTTTGTAAAATCAAATGCTTATGGTGGATTGAAAATTTTGGTCAAGGTAAGTTTCAATTGGTTTTGATTTTCTTTTGATTTTGATTGAAGCTTTAGGGTTTTTTCATCGATTTTTTAATGAGATTTTCTATTACGTAAAGTATATAATGCAATACAAATTACAACTCGGGAATTTGTATAAACCCCTTTGTTTGATGACAAAAATTAAACTTACAAGACGATTACAATGTAACAAGTAAATTGAAGATTATTGTGTAACGATGAACGTCACCCGGAAACTTGATACAAACCGAAGGCGTGTGCTCACTATCCTTTTGTGATATTTCCCCCACAAAGGTACTTGGGTTGTTGTTTGGAAATTCACAACGAGATACAATCGATTACAACACAACCTTAGTACTTAGGTTGTATTATGCAATAATAATGTGTTTAGGGAAATTATGAGAATTGTATCACTTGAACAAAAGTTAATTACTCTCTTGATCAAGCTTAAGAACAAATGAGAGAGGAGAAAAGAGTATTCAGAAATTGCTAGTGCAAGGTGTGAGAACTCAAACACCCAAGGACCTCTATTTATACTAATAGAGGTACCTTAGCACTAATCACCCAATTGATTATGATTCAATGCAATCATAATCAATATTGCTAATGAATTAGCATTATACTCCCTCTTAATCTCAGAAATTATGAGAATTAAGAGAGGATCCTAGGCATTAAACACAAAGAAAACGGGAAGAAAAGCAACGGTCACTTCCAGAGGGCAAACGCCGAGTCGGCGACGAGCCCACAAAAGTGGGCGCCGACTCGGCGCCAAGTCTCTGCCTCAAACCAGTTTCTCCAGTAGCCAAGCGCCGAGTCGGCGACGAGGCTACCCAAGGTAGCGCCGACTCGGCGCAAACCTTCTGCCTCATTTTTCCTCTTTTTCTTGTGTTATCTTAAAATACCTATTTGGACCCCGTAAATTAATACGTATATTGTCCCACTATAATTATAGCTTTAATTGATATATTACGGACTTATAAATTGTCCCACTACCTTAGTAGTACTCGGTGATTAATATTCAGGATTATTATGTAGTATATATTATTATACACTAAATGTTCAACATTTTCCTCAGTTCAATTGTTGACTTTGTTTTGATTTGTTCAATTGTTGACTTTGTTTTGATTTTCCTTGGTTTAATTGTTAACTTTGTTTCGATTTTCTGGGTTGATTTTAAAATTGTTGTATACATTCATCGATCTGTATTGGTCTTCACCTTCCTCCTTTATTAAGTGGGTGAAATATTTCTTTTTTTGTGTACTTTTTATCAGAAGTTTTGATTTTTGTTGCTTCTTCATTAATTGGGTTGTTTATTTTTTTTTATGTGGTATCTTTTTGCAGTTTTGTTTATATTTGAATTAATGGTCATAATAAAATGGAGTATATGTGGTCCATGATTGCTTGTTGTGCATACAATTTATGAGATTTTTGCATTTCGAGTGTATTCAAGCGATTTTCTAGCTATCCCGATCCTCACCCATGTCTACCGATTTTCAAGAATATATCATCACAAATTTAGACATCATTTTGTGGCTCACGAAGATATTTTATGGATATGAAGAAGTTTTGATTATCATTTGATGAGATTCCAAGTCATTTGGAGCATTTTTTTGAAGCTTTGGTCGATATTCAATGGCTTTGGTAGATTGTGATGAAGTTATAATAGGATATTTTAAGAGGTTATGCATTGTCATTTAAGTGAATTATAATTCAGTTAGGCATTATTAATTAGTTTTACAAGATGTAGACCTTAAATTGAAATGAAGATTGAAATGGGATAAATAGTAGCAATGTCCTTATGAAAACTAAAGTACTACACGGAGAGAAAAACACAAAATATAGAAATGCAACATCAGTCAAATTTTTGTTTGTTGTTTCTGCTCTGCCTGTGGGTTTTTTAATTAGGCGTTACCTGCCTTAGTGTTTAGGCTTTCTGTTATGGGTTTTCTGGTTATGCGTTGACTGCCTTGGTTGTGCTGCAACATTACTTATGGTCTATGAAGGTATATGATGCAAAATGCGGTCAATAATTGCATAATTGATACTATTTTCTATTTATGTTGCTTCTACATATAGCTTGCAGGAATATTATTTTTGTATTCCTTCTAAGTACACATCCTTCACAACCCTACTGGTTCTACGTCGTTGCACAATTGTGCATCCATGTTTGTTCTTCATTACCTTTCTAATCTTGTGTTTCATTCTTCTTTAGTAGAACTATTTATCGTTTAGAATCATTAGAACTGGTGTTGTTTTTGGATTAATAAGTAAAGAATGGGGTATGCACTTTATGATCATGGTTGGATTGAAATAATTAACTATCTTGTTCTTCTTCATAATCTTTCTAATCTTGTGTTTTATTTAGTTTAATTAACTGTTTTTAGTTAGAGTCTAGATTACAGGGGCGGATGTAGCTCTAGTCAATGCTGTCAATTGACAGCATTTGACTTATATACATGCTCATTTCCAATTATACAATGATGAAGAATAGTGTTTCAGTTGGTAAAAGGCTTTGCATTTGACAGCATCCACCCAGGAACTATCCCTCCTAACAACATATTTTAATTTTCATTTAATAACCCATTACAGCATTACTCATTTTTGCACCTGCATGACCCTCGACATTTTCCCTCACCTTTCTCTTTTTTCTCTTTCTCTGCCACCTGCTGTTGTGGCATGTGCCAACCAGCCCTCCCCCTCCACCCTCTTCCATTCCGGCAGCACCACTGTTCCAGCCCTCCTTGGCCCGCTGGCCGATCGTGAGTCCCTCTCCCCACCACCATTTCTCTACTTTTTCCTTTTATTTCTTAATTTCTTTGATTCTTTCCTAGTCCTTAATCTTTTGAATTTCAATTGTTAATTTGTTAAAATGTTATGGATTTTTTATTTTTCATTTTTAGGTTAATGTTGAATTGTTATTTACGTTTTTTGTTAAAAAATTGTTTCTTGAATCTTGACTTTGTTCATAATCATTCATGAATCATGATTTATTTGATTTTAGGGTTAATCAATTATTCAATTTAGGGTTAATTAATTTAGGGTTCTTGGTTTAATTGGTGTTGAAATTTTTATTTATGGGTTTCATTTTATATTTCTTGGGATTTATTCGAGTTTTAGACTTTTAGTTTATTAATAATTTAATTCTACAATTGATAATTCATAATTCATAATTGATTTAGGGTTATTGGTAATACATTTGGAAGTAGTGGATTAATTATGTAATTCTACAATGATTGTGTTTAACGAATGCCGTAGTTAAAAACGTTGATTATGTAATTTTTTTATTATTATCGTTATCGACATCATTTGATTTTTTTCTAGATCCGCCCCTGGTCTAGAATCATTAGATTATACAATAGGATTAGAATTAATCTTGTGATTTAGAATTAATATCCTATGAATCCTTATCTTTTATGTGTGGATTGAAAGAATACATTTGGTTTTTCTTCAATTGAATTGTGCATCCATGTTTGTTCTTCATTACCTTTCTAATCTTATGTTTCATTCTTCTAAGGGGTCGCTTGGATTGAGAATAAATATTTAAGGGGTAATAAAAGTCAAAGTAGGAATTTAAGGTTAGTAAGGTAGATGATTAAAGGGATTTGATTGTTGGAGAGGTGGAAGAATGAATTAAAAGACAATGAAAAAATAGAGAAAATAGCAATAAGTTCCTTTATTTTGGGGTATAAATTTACCCTAGGGGGAGGTGGAGGAATTCTTTACCTACAAATGAGTGAAATCAAACTCTTTTTCTATTCATATTTTTTAATCTACTCTATTCTACCTCTATCACAATTATTTCAATAACTTTATTTGCATATCTAATTACCTTTGTTACACTAGTTTGACTTTTTTTACTACCTTAAATATTTACCCTCAATCCAAGCGACCCCTTAGTAGAACTATTTATCGTTTAGAATCATTAGAACTGGTGTTGTTTTTGGATTAATAAGTAAAGAATAGGGTATGCACTTTATGATCATGGTTGGATTGAAATAATTAACTATCTTGTTCTTCTTCATAATCTTTCTAATCTTGTGTTTTATTTAGTTTAATTAACCGTTTTTAGTTAGAGTCTAGAATCATTAGATTATACAATAGGATTAGAATTAATCTTGTGATTTAGAATTAATATCCTATGAATCCTTATCTTTTATGTGTGGATTGAAAGAATACACTTGGTTTTTCTTCAATTGAATTAATTTAGCGTTTGGAATTATTAGCACTAATGTTGTGTTAAAATTAATAAAGTAAGAATGAAGTATGAACTTTCTAATCTTAGATTGAAAAACTAAATTTAAAAGTTGTTTTTAGCAATATTAATTGTGTTCATGGTTTGCAAAAATCATTTAAGACAGCTAAAAAAATAGATAGATGAAATTATTTTTTACTATATTACAATGTTGTGTTTGGTTCTTTTTCATCCATAATCCTTAAGGCTTAAATGCTATATAAGCATGAACTTCAACCTACATAGTAGGTTTAGGCTTGAGTTCAGTAGGATTTTGATAGTTTAGAAATGCAAGTTGCTATGTTGGTGCAAACTCAAGCTGGTTACTAATATTCTCTTTGGTTCATTTTAGCAATTGTGATGTCTTACTGTAGTTTATATTCTAACGCTGAATAATTAAACATCGTGTTAGCCTACTTATAATTGTTGTAGAATGGTAATTGTCATGGTAGCATTTATTTATGTTATTTATTTAATTTATTATTGATGGCATCTAGGTCCTCTTTATTATTTGTTAACCACCTTACTTGATCACCAAGCAAATAACCACCCATATTCTAAAAATAGCCACCATTATCCCATTATCTCCCATTATCCCATTATCTCCCATTATTCCACTATCTCCTAAAAATAATCATTCTTCAGGTATAAAATAGATAACTTCTGATTTATTCAACAATTAACCCAGCAATCTCACATTGAGTCTCTGCAAAAGACACTTTCATAAACACCTATCGTGATCTCCCCATTCATCCAAAATCGTCATCCCTCATAACCATTGCAATCCCTACTTTCTAGTCTTCATCTTTTACGATCTTATTATTCCCGTTATCTGACTTGAGCGTGGGAGAGCCGTTCCGGGAGATCACATCCCGGGTTAGGCTAACCTGTTTGCAGGTACAAGTTGCAGGCGAAACCGTTCGAAGTCAACAAAGAAGCGGTTCAACTTCTTCATCACTTTCTCCTCAGGTGGTTTCCGAACAGTGACATTAATTCAAGTTTCTTCACAGAAACAGTTTGGCGCCGTCTGTGGGGACTCGATCAAAAGGCCATGGCTCCCAAAAAGAATACTACTCAAACCGCTACCGTGCAAAGTACTGATACAGACACTTCAGCAGGTCAGGCCAACAATCAGGCCGTGACCCGTCGTGATCTGGACTTACTTGCACAAAACCTCACCGCGGTATTCTCTGAACAGTTGCGTGCTATTGTCACTCAAAACCCGGTTCCGCAACAAACCATGGATGAGATGGCAAATCAAATAAAAAACTTGCAAGAGCGAGTTAATCCGCAACCACAACCTAACTCTCAAGCATCTCGGAGTGAGGATACTGCTGCATCCCGCTCCAGTAGAAGGAACAAAAGGAGAAGGGAAATGTCGAAGACCCACGACAGTCGCTCACGACGGGACTCCCGAGAAGAGAAATCCAAAACCGCTTCTCGTGATGCACGTTCTTTTCTACAGGAGAAGCGACAAAGGATGTCGAATACGGTTCAGAGCCTTATTGATAGAAAACGAGAGGAAAGGAGAAAAACCTCTTGCACTGGCTCGAGTCATCATCAAAGCCCGGCGGGGAAGCAACCGGAGAAATCTCGTCAGGTTTCCGCAGAAGCCTCTATCCTGATAAATTCTCCTTTAGCCGCGGAAGTATTGGCCACCCCAAACCCGGCGAAAATTAAAGTTCCAAATATGTCAACATTTGATGGCACCACATGTCCCGAGGAGCATATCATGGCCTACAAGAATCTGATGCTGCTTTATACCGCGGAATCAGCTCTGCTATGTAAGTTCTTCCCCATCACCCTTTCAGGAGTTGCGCTGATATGGTACACTTCACTTCCTCCCGGAAGTATCCGTACCTTCGCCCAACTTGAAGACAAATTTTTATGCCACTTCGTGGCTTCTCGGAGGCAAGAGAAATCCAACTTTCATTTGCTCAGCATAACACAGCAAGAAGGGGAATCTATAGCCTCCTATCTGAAAAAATTTCATGAAGCGGTGTTGGAAGTCACCGAGTTAGAAGAATCCGTAGCCTTGAATGCCTTGATCAATGGGATGAAAGCCTAGAAGTTGAAATTTCAGTTGGTAGAGAGCCAAGTGAAAACCTATGCCGAGGCGATGAAACAATGCCAAAGCTATGTCACGGCATCTGAGATCTGTCAGGCGCACGACCCCAAGAAACGAAGGTCTGAACGAAGGGACCATTTACCACCTCGTCCTCCTCAAAGGAGCCGAGAAGAATACGTCCCCAGGGATAGAAATCACATGCCGCGGCACGCGGAACGTACTGGGCCATCAAACATGGGCCCCCCTCGATCCAGACAGGTATATACCGCGGAAGAAGGCTCTAGATCCCGCAACCTATTGGACCGCGGCAATGATCCACTCTTCAACATAAACCGCCGGGATATCTTTTATGCCATACGGGATGATCTACCTGCACCGGCTCCAACCACTACACCGTCAAGCCGCCGCAATTTCAACTTATGGTGTGACTACCACAAAGAGCATGGTCACACCTTGGCACAATGCCGCGAATCGAAGCGAATATTATATCAATTGGCTGACGAAGGAAAGCTGGAACGATTCGTGGTCAAGGACCACAAAAAAGACACAGAAAGACGCAACTGGCGTCCAAGAAGGGGTTCTCCTAGGCGGGAAGAAACGCGGAGGGAAAGTTCCAACACCCAAGGGATTATTCACCTCATATGTGGGGGTTATTCCGAAGAATATCCGACTGTCCGTGCTGCGAAGGATAGTGTTCACACCTTGCTGAAGGGACCACCAAAAACTTCATCACCAGGTCCCATCATGAAGTTCAATGCCGCGGTATCTCAGCAACTTCAACAGCCTCATTCCGATCCATTAGTTGTTTCAATAAAGATCGGGCAAATGAAGGTCAAAAGGGTTCTGGTAGATACTGGTAGCACTGCAGATCTCATTAACATGGAATGCCTCCGGCAAATGAAGTTCGAGGAGAAGCATCTGCAGCCGCTTGATAAACCACTAATAGGGTTTGGTGGAAATCAAGTTTTACCTCTGGGCACCATAATCCTCTAGGTTCGCGTAGGGGAGAAAGACTGCTGCAAGACAATGCCGGTTCGTTTTACCGTGGTCGACCTAAAATTCCCCTACAATGCAATCATGGGGCTCCCTCTCATCAACAAGCTCAAATCCGCGATTCTCCCACATCAGTTGCTTCTCCAATTTGAGCAAGATGATGGCAAGGTGGGGATATTGAAAGGAGATCAGGTCACGGCCCGAAAGTGCCTCATCAACACCCTCAAACAGGAACCTATCTCCGTGGTCCCCTCCAAACGAGAACGGTCAGAGCCCTCTTCCATTATGACCGTCTATACGGAGGATACCGATACACCTGCCAAACCTCGACCCTCAGAGCAGCATGAGGAGGTCGAAATGTTCGAAGGGAAGAAGGTAAAGATCGGCAAAAACCTTCCCGAAGCAGAGAGACGCGATGTCTTAGCAACTATAGCTGAGTTCCGCGATATCTTCGCTTATTCGGTCGAAGAGATGCCGAGGATTCCAGCTGATATAATGTGCCACAAACTCGACATCAAAGAGGGATACAAACCAGTGAAGCAGAAGCTGCGTTACCAAGGAAAAGAAAGAATAGAGGCCGCGAAAGAGGAAGTGGCAAAATTACTTACGGCAGGGTTCATCCGTGAATGCAAATATTCGGATTGGCTATCCAACGTCGTCCTCGTAAAAAAGCCAAACGGGAAATGGCGGATGTGCGTAGACTTCACAGATCTCAATAAAGCCTGCCCAAAAGACGACTATCCGCTACCCAAGATAGATCGATTAGTGGATTCAACCGCCGGCCATGCCTTGTTAAGCTTCATGGACGCCAACGCAGGGTATCACCAAATCCCTTTGGCCCGTGAAGATCAGCCTCACACGGCCTTCATCACCAATGCCGGGGTATACTGCTATAAGGTCATGCCCTTTGGCTTAAAGAACGCGGGAGCAACTTACCAAAGGATGGTAAACAAAGTTTTTGAAAACCAGATAGGCCGCAATCTGGAGGTATATGTGGACGACATGATCACGAAAAGCAAACAGGCAAAGGATCATGCCGCGGATCTAAGGGAAACATTCCTCACTTTACGCAAATATCAGATGCGGCTCAACCCCGAAAAATGCGTATTTGGGGTGACGGGAGGCAAGTGCCTTGGCTTCCTAGTAGATGAAAGGGGTATTGAGGCTAACCCCGATAAGATCAAAGCCATACTGAAAATGAAATCTCCAACATCGGTCAAAGAAGTACAAAGATTGACCGGTTGTATCGCGGCACTTAGTAGATTCATGTCGAAATCAGCGGATAAGTGCTCTCACTTCTTCAAGACGCTGAAGCAGACGCGGTTTGAGGGACAGAAGAAGCCGAGGATTCCTTCAATCAAATCAAGGAATACTTGGCCTCCCTTCCTAAGCTAGTGTCACCCCTTGACGGAGAGACTTTAGTGCTCTATGTATCCGTCTCCGAATACTCTCTCTCGGGGGTGCTGATTACGGAAAGGGAAAAAGTCCAGCTCCCAGTCTACTATGTTAGTCATGCATATCGCGGCTCGGAGAAAAATTATTCAGAATCCGAGAAGGTCTTGTACGCTGTTGTGATGGCAAGCCGAAAACTGAAACCCTACTTCCAATCACACCAAGTGGTTGTCAGATCTAATCAACCTTTGAAGAAAATATTGGAAGGAAGGAATCAATCTAGCCGTATCACCGATTGGGCAAATCAACTGGCCGACTTTGGGATCGAGTACGAGCCGCGTACAGCCATTAAGGCCCAAGCCTTGGCCGATTTCATCGCTGAAACTACCATTCCAACCGCTCCGGATCGCAGTAAGGAATGGAAGTTATACGTAGATGGCTCTTCCACTAAAGTTGCAAGTGGGGCAGGGCTCCTGATTATATCATCTGCAGGGGCACGCATGGAGCGAGCAGTCCGGTTTGAATTTGCGGCCTCCAATAATGAAGCCGAGTACGAAGCTCTCTTGCTGGGGCTTAAGATATGCTATGAAGCGGGGCTAAAGTTTTATCTACCTACTCTGACTCCCAACTGATTGTGAGTCAAGTAAATGGCGAATTCGAGGCAAAAGACGAAGGTATGAGAATGTATCTACTCCAAGTTAAAAACGTCATCGCCAAGTTTGAGAGGTTCACCCTAAATCATATTCCACGGTCTGAAAATGCCCAGGCAGACTCCCTCGCAAGACTCGCCAGTTCGGCTGAAACAGCCGCGGCTAGAGATATTGTGTGGGAAGTCCTGCCAAAGCCGAGCATCAACCTTATGGTGTATCCAGTGGATAGATCGGAGTCTTGGATGGATCCTTACATCCAATACTTACAGCACAATGTTATACCCGAGGATCCTATCCAGGCCAAGGTATTAAAGAAGAAAGCAAAGTGGTTTGAAGTGTACGAAGGCACCCTATACAAAAAATCTTATACTCACCCATTGCTAAAGAGTGTAACCCTTGAAGAAGGGAACTACATAGTCCGCGAAATACACGAAGGAGGCTGCGGTATTCATCAAGGAACCCGTACTGTGATAAACAAAATTTTGAGAAGCGGTTACTTCTGGCCATCCTTGAGGCAAGATGCGGAGAATGTAATTAAACGCTGTGAAAAATGCCAATACTTCTCCAAGATAGATAGAAAGCCTTCCAACTATCTGTCCAGTATCCAAGCCGCTCTTGAAACAGCCCAAACTGGCGTAAACAATATTATAATACTGTCTACTAAGCACAGCGGAAGACTTATAAAAGTCTGGGCTGAATCCGACCTGTGGCTCGATAGCCACAACAAACTAATATCAGAGTATTTATATAATTTACATTTAAATAAGTGAATACAATTTACAAAACATTATAAAATATTACAATTTAAGTTACAAATGTAATTTTACATTTTGACTATCAAAAAGAAGTCCTCGCCGCGCACTTAACAGATAACACAAGCAAACATCATCTCCACAGCAGAGCTAACCTGAAAATGGATCTATCCCCCGTAAGGGATAGGCCCCATCAAGGACTATCAACAATTGAATTGTTGAGTAATCAAACAAACTATTACATTTATATTCAAGTCATCGACAACCTTTACAATTTAATATTTTGCTCATTTAGTAACTCATTATAAAACATTAATTTATTAAGCCCAAACTCTTTTAAAGACCGTTTGGTATCGACATAAATACGGCTAAGAGTCTTTAGTTCATAGCGAATTAAAACACGGCTATAACTTTACAAGTTAATAGCGAAATCAAAATACGCCTATTACTTTACAAGTAAGTAGCGAAAGTCAAAATACGGCAAATGGAACATATGAATTCATTTGCGAAACAAACAAAACTTTATATACCAAACGTATTTATTCAAAACTCATATGAAAACAATAATATAATAGCACTTTAAAACGTGGGAATATATGGACCGTCAGGAAGTAGGCTTGATCTAAATCCTGAGAATACGGGTGATCGTCATCACCGAAATACGGTTCTTGCAAGAACGAAACGGGACCGGGGGCTCGAGACCGATCCGAATAACCATTACCTATTATCAAGCTATAGGATTTCATAATAATCCGGATATAAATATCCGTTGCCAATTCCCAAAAACGGACATTTTTCAATGTCAAACATTTAATATAAAACGAATCAATAATCACTTGATTTTCTTTAAAATCAATAAGCATAACTTATTTTCATAGTACAATATTTAAAAGCTCATACATTTCATAATTTTGATCAGGATTAAAAGCAAGGTCAAACAAAGTCAAATTCCAAAGTTTCGAACACCAAAAATTATACGATTTTGCTTAAATATAAATAGCAGTAATATAACTAATATCACACCTTATAAAACATAACTTAACATTTAAAATACTTAAATTAAATTTTAAAGATAATAGTGTTTGTAGGATTACCTTTATGATGTAGAATAATATTTTTAGAGAGATCGAAATTATAAACGTGAGCCAAATAATGTTTGAATGATATATGAGAAATGGGATTCTCATAATTTTTGCCTCTTTTCCCCCCACGGCCAAAGGGCCTTTAAAATAGCCAAATTCTAACATGTGGTGGCATCTTGTGCCACGTAGGGTGCTCTACTCTTTGACACGTGTCACACGTGTCACACAACCTGTGAGCCACGTGTCGCCTCACGTGCAAGCCACATGGCTCCTCTCTGTCCCGTGTTACAATTTTATCTACTTTACCGTTTGCATATCTTTAGATAATGTGTGATCTCACGAGTGTTTAGCTTTTGACATACACCCATTCAATCTCATTTTGTTTTTCATCGTATAACTTACTTTGTTCCAAATCTAATACGAGTGATATCCTCGAATAATAAAATATTATTCTGAGTCCCAATAAAATAACATACTTAAAATTTAATAACCCATATTAACTTAATTAATTACTATTAATTAAGCTGCTAAAATAGGGGCTGTCTCATTCTCCCCAACTTAAATAATTTCGTCCCGAAATTACTCTATACTTCAGAAAACATATTAAACTCATATTCTCCCCAACTTAAGGATCAACCTTAAATAGTTCAACATCCAATGCTTAACTGAAAGCCTCAAATCCGACATTCGGCATCCATCCAAGTTTAAAAACAATGTTTATGATACAATCGCGACTCAAAATAATTTTCAAATGCACAAAACTCATGATGCAAAATACATTTGCACATACACAAGTGCACATAGAAGTTAAAATTGCAAACTGATAATCAGATATCAAATAATATTAGCAAATATTTTAAAATTTTAAACAAACATGTTTTAACAATTTACGAAAAACTTGATAGAATCTCCCTTCGAAAAGAAACAAATAGTTTTATATTCAAAAGCATATTTGTTTTCTAGTCAAACAAACTTATTAAATCAGTTTCATTTAATTTACTTTAACACAAAATCAAATATAGCTTTAATCGAAAATAAAATAAAATAAAATAAAATAAAATAAATAAATAAATAAATAATTACCTTTATTTTAACTTTCAAAATCTATTTCTATACAAAATATTCTTTATAAAATAATCTTTTTCTAAAAAAAATGATAACAAGTAAAATACTCAGTTTATATTATTATAATACAATAATAATATTACTCAGATTGACTTACTCGAAATCCCATATTAGCTTAATTGATATTTAATTAAGCTTAACAAAATAATGATTGATTCATTTTTGTCAATTTAGAGTAATTCCATCCTCTAACTTGGACACTTAAATCTGATCGTATATTTCATAACTTTCATATTCACGTTCCTCCATATAACTCTAGCTAGTTACAACTTCAAATATTTCCCAAGTTTGATACAATCTTAAAATTTAGCTTCTAAATCTCAACATCAACTCTTACGTGTTATACTCGAATACTTTTAAACAAACTTTTATTTGTTTTAATCATTTCAACCATTTGTATCCTCAATTTGAAAATCCGATTCATTTACCTGATTTCAAATTACAACAAAACTTCACTTAGGAATTCGTATAAACCCCGATATACATTATTGAAAGTATCACTTTCAACTTTCAACCCTTAATTACTTATTACTCAATCGTTATCGTCTAACTTTAACTCATAATACGTTTATATCCACCTTTAATACATAACCCCCAATACTTTATGTTTCAAACACATTTTTCCCAAATAGCTTCTAATCAAATGTTCATTTTTCATAAATACAATTTATCTTCAAATTTCTTCATACATGTAATACAAGGCTCTCATAACTTTTATTTGAGTCTTATTTGACTTGTGAACTTCAACTCACATAAACCATAAATAAGACTTTGACATAATTCGAATCATTCAAACTTTTAAAATTTTAAAGTTATCCTTTCAACATTGTAAATCATTTAGAATATTCTCCATCATAACTTTACATTTACCTCAATATGTAAAGAGCACTCAATAGGCTTATCACAACATAAACTTTACGACATTATATCAACCCTTATTTCTTTTTCGCAACTTTCCTTGATTGAAATTCTCATCCAAATATCATTAAATTAAACATGACGCAAATACTTTTCTAATTCTTTATTCCTTGATTGATTTTTAATTTTTACACACAATTAACTCATAACTTTCATTATTCCCAAAATGCTTATTTTGAACTCTTTACATCAAATCATTCTTGCACAGTATCATTGCAATTCTCGACAAGCTTGGTCCTCAACTCCTTATACCAGTTATCCGAGTACATATAATATCTTTTGTAAAACAATTTCAAGAATACTTGACTCAAATATATACATTTCAAGTTGAAATTTTAAGCTCTTTTAAAAACAACATTTTTTTTTTTTTTTTTTTTTATGACATATAAAGAATCACACAAAATTTCATATGAGATCAATTAGATCAACCAATCAAGATTTAAACGAAAAACATACCCAATTTAACTTTAATATATCCTTTAAAACTCCTTTCACCAAACTTCGAAGCCCCAAATTCATATTCCAGACTTAACTCTTGGCCTTCGGCATGACTCTTACTGAATGAGTAATCACAACACATAAGAAAACTTTAATATCTCCTCAGCACATAAGCACGTTACACCTCACACATATAACACATAGTCACATTAATACCATCTGATTCTCGGAGGATACACCCTAAAACTCGACTATCGACCTCTCTCGGTTTTTCAAAATTCATTTTTCAAAAGTTTTGTACTCGAATATGAGGATTCGAGTACTCCAGAAACAACCATGCTCTGATACCAATTGAAACAGCCCAAACTGGCGTAAACAATATTATAATACTGTCTACTAAGCACAGCGGAAGACTTATAAAAGTCTGGGCTGAATCCGACCTGTGGCTCGATAGCCACAACAAACTAATATCAGAGTATTTATATAATTTACATTTAAATAAGTGAATACAATTTACAAAACATTATAAAATATTACAATTTAAGTTACAAATGTAATTTTACATTTTGACTATCAAAAAGAAGTCCTCGCCGCGCACTTAACAGATAACACAAGCAAACATCATCTCCACAGCAGAGCTAACCTGAAAATGGATCTATCCCCCGTAAGGGATAGGCCCCATCAAGGACTATCAACAATTGAATTGTTGAGTAATCAAACAAACTATTACATTTATATTCAAGTCATCGACAACCTTTACAATTTAATATTTTGCTCATTTAGTAACTCATTATAAAACATTAATTTATTAAGCCCAAACTCTTTTAAAGACCGTTTGGTATCGACATAAATACGGCTAAGAGTCTTTAGTTCATAGCGAATGAAAACACGGCTATAACTTTACAAGTTAATAGCGAAATCAAAATACGGCTATTACTTTACAAGTAAGTAGCGAAAGTCAAAATACGGCAAATGGAACATATGAATTCATTTGCGAAACAAACAAAACTTTATATACCAAACGTATTTATTCAAAACTCATATGAAAACAATAATATAATAGCACTTTAAAACGTGGGAATATATGGACCGTCAGGAAGTAGGCTTGATCTAAATCCTGAGAATACGGGTGATCGTCATCACCGAAATACGGTTCTTGCAAGAACGAAACGGGACCGGGGGCTCGAGACCGATCCGAATAACCATTACCTATTATCAAGCTATAGGATTTCATAATAATCCGGATATAAATATCCGTTGCCAATTCCCAAAAACGGACATTTTTCAATGTCAAACATTTAATATAAAACGAATCAATAATCACTTGATTTTCTTTAAAATCAATAAGCATAACTTATTTTCATAGTACAATATTTAAAAGCTCATACATTTCATAATTTTGATCAGGATTAAAAGCAAGGTCAAACAAAGTCAAATTCCAAAGTTTCGAACACCAAAAATTATACGATTTTGCTTAAATATAAATAGCAGTAATATAACTAATATCACACCTTATAAAACATAACTTAACATTTAAAATACTTAAATTAAATTTTAAAGATAATAGTGTTTGTAGGATTACCTTTATGATGTAGAATAATATTTTTAGAGAGATCGAAATTATAAACGTGAGCCAAATAATGTTTGAATGATATATATGAGAAATGGGATTCTCATAATTTTTGCCTCTTTTCCCCCCACGGCCAAAGGGCCTTTTAAATAGCCAAATTCTAACATGTGGTGGCATCTTGTGCCACGTAGGGTGCTCTACTCTTTGACACGTGTCACACGTGTCACACAACCTGTGAGCCACGTGTCGCCTCACGTGCAAGCCACATGGCTCCTCTCTGTCCCGTGTTACAATTTTATCTACTTTACCGTTTGCATATCTTTAGATAATGTGTGATCTCACGAGTGTTTAGCTTTTGACATACACCCATTCAATCTCATTTTGTTTTTCATCGTATAACTTACTTTGTTCCAAATCTAATACGAGTGATATCCTCGAATAATAAAATATTATTCTGAGTCCCAATAAAATAACATACTTAAAATTTAATAACCCAAATTAACTTAATTAATTACTATTAATTAAGCTGCTAAAATAGGGGCTGTCTCAGCTCTACCCTTTGACAAATGGGGAATGGACCTCCTCGGACCCTTCCCTCCAGCCAAAGGACAAAAGAAATTCATCATTGTGGCCATCGACTATTTCACAAAATATGTTGAAGTAGAGGCACTGAGCACCATTACTGATAAACAGGTGTGTCAATTCATATGGCGAAATATCATTACAAGATACGGTATACCAAGGGTTATAATCACGGACAATGGAAGGCAATTCATCAGTAAGCACACCGTGGATTATTGCAATAAGTTCGACATTCAAATCCGCTTTAGTTCCGTCTCTAGGCCTCAGACTAATGGCCAAGTCGAATCCGCAAATAAGGAGATCTTGAACGACATCAAAAAGAAAATCAAAGGAGCAAAAGGCACTTGGGATGAAGAGTTACCTGGAGTTCTATGGGCTAGTCGCACAACCGTAAAAGAGGCAACAGGCCACACTCCATTCTCTCTAGTCTACGGTTCAGAAGCTGTATTGCCCGTTGAAATTGGAATGCCTTCAACAAGAATTACATTCTACAATCATGATGATAATGCTGAAGCAAAAAGGGTAAACCTCGACCTGCTCCCAGAGACCAGGGGGAACGCGCTTTTAAGGTCCATAGCTCAGAAAAAGCGCATGACATGACTTTTCAATCGTCATGTTAAAACCCGTGTGTTGAAAGAAGGAGACTTTGTGTTGCGGAAAGTCGAGGCTACGGGCAAAGTTGTCCAAAAAGGTAAACTTGGGGCTAACTGGGACGGTCCATTCAAAATTATCCGCACCGTGGTACCAGGCACATTCGAATTAGAAGACATGAAGGGCAAAAAGCTCCAAAGACCGTGGAATGGAGATCACTTGAAAAAGTTCTTCATTTAAGTCAATATGCAAGGGGCTATACTATCTCACCAATCATCATACTATCCGCGACATCATTGTAATATTCATTATGTTCCTAATAATCTAGACATTCAGAATGTCTCAGTCCTCTTAACATTATCTGTATTTTCTTAACATTATCTATTTCATTTTGGTTATTGATCGCAAATATCTGTTCTAAGTCACTGATCTTAAAATTTCCGAAACATCAGACATACTTGGTGTTACAATTCAAGTTTGCTAGACGTACTTGGCAAATAGGTCCTACTTTTCGTATACTTGACATCAGACGTACTTGATGTTACGACATATGTTTACCAAACGTACTTGGTAAATAGATCATTTTGCACATTGTCTTAAATTCAGCGCCTAAGTGATGCTAATCCGTAAAGTCGATGAGTCGGACCCCAAAATAGGGGTCCCTTATCCAAAATTATTCTAAGTATTTTCACCAGACGTACTTGGTCGTCACATCGATAAGTCGGACCCAATCATGAAGGATCCCATTATCAAAAATATTCTAAGTGTTTTATCTAAAACATTATCATCAAAGTCGCCATATCGATAAGTCGGACCAGGTAATGTGGTCCCTTAATCTAATATTTTCTAAGTTGATGACCAATAGGTCGTCATATCGATAAGTCGGACTCGATAAAAGAGTCCTTTAATCCAAAAATTTTTCTAAGTATGGGGGTCAATAAATCATAGTCTCAAACAGCTGCCGCGGAATACATCACAAATCATTTGGAATTAATCAACAATCAAATAGCAATATATGTAAAAGAAGCATGCCCATTAACAAAAATATTTACATAGAAATGTTAAATGTCGCGATATATGCGGACTTTGAAGAATTGTTATGATTACAATCATCACAAAAATTGTTTAAGAGCTGGATGACATTAAAGATCATCTACAAAAGCATCGGGATCCGCGACACCTTCGGCCTCCTCAGCTTGTTCCTCAACCTCTTGATTGAAATCTATGAAATCTTCAACATCAAAGAGTTCAACCTCAAGTTCGGATAGGCCTTTGTGCAGATCTTGTAGATTCTTCCCTTCATCAATCAGCAAGTTGGACAGGTCAAGACTCAGGTTCTCGATATCTGATACGGCAAGATTCCGCGGTACATCAAGGGTAGGAGAAGGAGATAGAGTCATCTTTTCCAGGTCTATGCTTAGAGCGTTCTCCTCAGCCTCAGCGGTAACCTTCTTCAACCATTCTTCCTTTTCTTTAGCGTCCCATTCAGCATCGGTCAGGACCGCGGATTCTCTTTCAAGCTCATCCTTTAGGTTGACCAAGGCGTCATTCTTCTTTTCCAGAGCCTTTTCTTTGAGTACCTCAAAGTCCAACCCAAGGTCCGCGGCAGCCAGCCTGAACTGTTCGAAGCTGATCATGGCGCTAGAGTCCATCATTTCTTGGGTTAAACGGTCTAAGAAGGTCTCCGCTTCAGTGTCATCGGATGCAAACCAGTCGCGAACAGCCCTGGCGCGCCTTTCTGAGCGAAGTTTATGTATTTTGGCCACCTCCAACAATTTGTTGAATTTGGCGACATCTTCCTCCACCTGCTTTGAGAGGAATTGGGTATGGCAATCAAACTTGTTGTAGGCGTCTACCAAATCACCAACTCCATGCTGAAGAGTCGCGGAAAGGGAAGTGGCCTTATCCATATTGCCAATGGAGCCCTCAAGTTGCTTCAAAGCTCCCTCCTTCCATTGTTGAATATCAGAAAGACGCGACTTCAGCTCCTCAACTCTAGCAACCTTCTCCTTCAAACCGGGAAGCTCACCTAACTCCTCTCTCAACTTGTGAAGCTCTTCATTCTGCTCATCACATCGAGCAGTCAGAGTCTCCAACGTCTCCCTATCAACCGCGGCTTGGCGGAATGTACTCAATTCGTAAGATAAACGCAAGAACACCTGTTGAAGGAGATATATCAGAAATACTCAAAGGAAATAAACTTGAGTAAAATGAAATTATTTACCTCAGCAGCAGAGGATTGCAACTGTCGAACCCTGTCCAAGGGAGGCACCTCATCCAACTTTCCCACGTCTACCCGGCTAACCAGCTGAGCCGAGGCTCTATTGAATCTGGTTACCATGGCTTCATGACTAAGCTCGTCAAACGGCGTCGTGGGGTTAAACGGCACTACGTCCCGCCTACTGTAAGAAATCTCTTGCACCGGTTCGTCCACTGGATCAGTTTCTCCAACCTTTTCCTTGCCTTTACCTAAGGCCTGTTTCTTTTTGGGAGCAGATGGCTCACCTTCAGTTGATTTAATGGCCGTGAGAGGAATAGCGGTTTTGATATTTTCTGCAGTAACCTCCATTGCAGCATTCTCAGCGGAAGAACCCCTCTTCCTCTTTTTCTTCTTCTCAGCCTTCTCAGCAACCTCGGCCTTTGGCGCGGCCTTTTCCCCCTTTGCAGAAGGGTAAACCCTCTTATCTTCGTCCGGGATATGGAATTTCTTCCTATCCTCTAGAAGTTTACGTGCCTCCACTTCTGAAGACACGTCATCCAACCCCTTGGTCGTCGATATCGCATCCTGTGAAAAAGAAGGTTAACACAATGAAGTTAAAAGAATAACATGTGCTTCAGAAGTTACCTTAGGGGTATCCGGTAAAGGCTTGTTTGCTGGCCTCTGAGCAGGGCCACTTGCGAAACGCATCATTGAAAATTTCTTCATTAAATCAGGATGTTTTGTCTTCAGATTTTCTTTCGCGACTCCTACAAAAGCAATTCATTCATTAGAATACAAGTATGCATACTTAAATAAATTCGGGAAAAAGCATTCTTACTCCTATCCAATGTTACTAAAATCGCGATCCGGATCGTAAAATCGTACGATTTTACGATTCCACCTGGGCCTTACGAGTTGGATCGGAAGTGAAATCGGAATCAAGTAAAATCGCCCATAAAATCGGTAAAATCGGGTAAAATCGGGTGAAATCGGTAAAATCGGACCGATTTTACCGATTTTACCAAAATGCTTAAAATTAACCACATGACAATTTTTACTTTTAAAAAAACTCTATATCTCTATTTACCTAAATCTTCATACAGCAGCCCGCAGCCTACGCCTTACCTCCAGACCTCATTCTTCTCTCTCATTGTTTTATTATTATTGAATTTGTGCGAAATGTGTGAATTTTTTTATTGAATTAAATAGTATAATTGATTCATTTTTATTGATTACTCATGTTGGATTGAATAGTAGTATTATGTAGTTAATGAGTGTTTACTTGTTTATTTATGATTAATTTTGCTCATGAGTATTTTGTTAATTACTCAAGTTTGTCAACTTGTACTTGACTTTATTAGTAGATGGTGTAATTTATATTGCTTATTATGTAACAGTGAAGACGTGAACTCATGAAGTAACTAACTTGACTTTTGTTTTATTACACAATATATTGATATAATAGGTAATTTTAAATGTTTCTTTTACATTTAAAATGTCTTGAAATAAATACAAACTTCAAAAACTACTTAAATCAGAAAAATTAGTAGAATCGGTCGATTTTACGATTCGATTTTACGATTCGATTTTAAGAGGGGCTTCCGATTCAAAGTAAAATCCCGATTTTAACAACCTTGCTCCTATCAATGGACAAGCTGATCTGAAACGCGGAAAGTAAATCTTCGTTTGCTCGTTCAGAAGGGGATGGAATTCAATTAAGTTGGACATTATATGGCTTCCGATTCAACCGAACGAACATCTTAGCATACTCTATAATAACGGCGTCAGATACGGAACATCGCGGTACACCGTTATTGAAAGCTGATAGTTTTGGGTTGATCTCAAACTTGGTTTTAATATTCCATTCCTTGGAATAATATAGGTAAGCGAACTTAGTCCTATAGTTTCTCTGGTTGTCGGGCAAGTCGTGGACTATCTTCAGTCCGCGACGATGAGTGAAACTTACCCATCCACAACCGTGCTGTTGTGAGTTGCACAACCTTGCCCTGAATATATGTCTGAAGGCTGTAAGGGTAGGGGGAACTCCCAAGACTTTGCATAGAATTAAAAATGCAACTATGCAACCCCAAGCATTAGGGTACAACTCTGGTACCGAAACATCTAATAATTCTAACACCTCTCTACAAAAACGGGTGTAAGGGAAATCTAAGTCCTAACTCAAAGGCCGGTAAGTAAACCGCTATACAGTGGGGTGGGGGAAACCTAGCAGTATCATAGTTCCCCGGCACCAATAAATTATAATCATCAGGGATGCCAAACTTGTGCATTATGTCTTCCCTGTTCTTCTCCAATTCTCTCTTTGTTGTCAAGTCGACGAAATAGTTCAAAGGACCCCCATCCGGGATGTAGAATGGTGGTGGAGGACGCACTGCGCTTTCCCTGCTAGTAGATTCGCTTGATCCCTCCATTACTCCGGTATCTACAAGCAATAACCCCTCTAGATCAGGATTTATTCTTGGCAAGTAGTTGGGCAAAAAAGCTACGCTCACTTCCCATGGCGCGACTTGTGGTTTATCCGCGACATATATGGGGGAAACAGATGACTCCCCAGTCTTTATTGATTCAAAGTGAGGGGTAATCTTTATTTCACTACTTTCATCCGAGTCACTTTGAGACACTTCGGTGGTTATTACACGGTCACAGGGGGCTAAAGGGGGAAATCTTTGGTCCAAAGTGTTAATGTCAATGTTAGTCGCGGATTTATTGTCAGCCATAATCAAAATAAATTAACAATTGATATTTTTCAAAGATTACGGTCAAGTTCATATGTATATATATTCAAATTCAAGATGAACACATTCAAAGTCAAGATGAACAAGTTTGAGTTTATGATGAACAAGTTTGAAGATATTCAAATAATTGAAGAACAGTTTGAATACCTTTAAGAGATTTTGATGATTTCTTTGAAGATTACTGTCAGAAACTTTGAAGATCTGTCAGAATGTTTGAAGATCTTCAATTAAAATATGTCAGAGTTTGAAGATGTTTGAAAATACTCAGAGCTTCTCTCTCTAACTTTCTCTCACGAAGAAATAAGTTAAGAAAATGCAAGTGAAGTTTGGTGAGAGGAATTTTTCCAAGTTTTGCTATTTATGGAAACATTTATTGCTCAACTACCTTATTTGGAATGGAGGTTTTCATAATATTCATTTAATCGGAGGCCAAGTTGGTTAACATATGCCGCGACATCTTTTCCTTCCAAAGGTGTCGTGTAGTCGATAAGTCGGACCCCTTTGTGAAGACAGGAGATGGGAATTTTGTCTAAGTATGGAGACAAAGTGGTAAGATCATACCGTGGTAAGGATAATTCGGACTCTTTGGGTTATCTCTTGTATGAAAAATTTTTTAAGTATTTGATTAAGGGATGTCCGTAAGGTCGATAAGTCGGACTCCCTAATAGATGTCCTTTTCCAAAAATATTCTAAGTATGGAAGACACCCTCCGTGAAGTCGATAATTCGGACCCCCCAATGTGTTGAAAAATATAAAAAATATTCTAAGTACCAAAGGAGAGTCTCGTTTTCCTGTCCGACTCATCCAAGTGGCGGCACTTGCCGTAATATTTATTACTCGGACTCCTAAGGAAGGAGTGGGTGGCAAGAATTGTGCTAAGTATAGAAAGAGATGCTTTCGCTTGACCTTGTCGTAGGGTCGATAAGTCGGATCCCTCTGAGTGCCCAAAATTTTGAAAATTTGGCTAAGTTATGGTTATCTGCTCTATATTTTGATATACCGCGGAACATAGAGGTTAACAGAAATTCTCTCTTACCGCGTCATCAATGGTAGTACTTCGTCCGTGAAGTAGATAAGTCGGATATTGAAGAGAAGTTACTGCAAAATTGTTTAAGTGCAGGGGGACTTGAGGCAAGATTCCTCTATGCCGCGGCATGGATAATTCGGACCCCTATGTGGGGTGTCCTGGATAAACAATTTCTAAGTTTTTGAGGGTTGCACAAGCCGCGACATGTTTTGAACTATATGTCATTCCGCGACATGGGTATAGGATCCCTGACCTTCACCTATGCCGCGACTTCAATACGCCAGGAAGAAAAATTTGAACATTCCGTGGGGTAGATCATACGGACCCCCAAGAAGACTTCTTTCAAGTAAAATTATCCAAGTTAAAATCTCTCAGGTGAAAATCTTCCATGTCGCGACATTGATAAGTCGGACTCCTTGGTAAGGAGTCTAGATGAAAATTTTGTCTAAGTCATGTGAATTATTTTACGTCCTTCCGAGGAACATGACGTTATAACTTCAAAACCGCGGAATACTCGTATTACCACGACATATGACTTCTATGGATGTCCGCGGCATATTATGTAATAAAAAAGAAGAAGGAAGAAGAGGTTGAGTCAGGGTAGCCGCGTAGTAGATAATACGGACTCCCTTTATGGCAAGGAAAGCAAAAATTTGTCCAAGTCTGGAAGTGATTAAAGTTCTTGATGCTATGCCGCCGAAAGGTTAAAATTGCCCAAAGTCGCGACATCTATAAGACGGATTCCACATGTGAATCCCAAATCACCATGTTTTTTCCAAGTCAGTTTTAAGCATTGAGCCGTGACATTGATAATTCGGATCCTTTATGGAGAATCTCCTGTCCAAATTTTCCTAATTATTGATTCCAAACAAGAAGTCGCGGCTTGTGTAGCCCGTATTCCGCGGAATAGGAGGATGTTTGGGGCTTCTTTGTTCTTGATCTACATTTTATGGTTCGTTTTCCGCACGAAGCAAATATATTTCGCATCGTTGGGGCTCTACATTTTCCTTCGCGAGTGGGCTAAATGTCATAGTAGCATTTATTTATGTTATTTATTTAATTTATTATTGATGGCATCTAGGTCCTCTTTATTATTTGTTAACCACCTTACTTGATCACCAAGCAAATAACCACCCATATTCTAAAAATAGCCACCATTATCCCATTATCTCCCATTATCCCATTATCTCCCATTATCCCACTATCTCCTAAAAATAATCATTCTTCAGGTATAAAATAGATAACTTCTGATTTATTCAACAATTAACCCAGCAATCTCACATTGAGTCTCTGCAAAAGACACTTTCATAAACACCTATCGTGATCTCCCCATTCATCCAAAATCGTCATCCCTCATAACCATTGCAATCCCTACTTTCTAGTCTTCATCTTTTACGATCTTATTATTCCTGTTATCTGACTTGAGCGTCGGAGAGCCGTTCCGGGAGATCACATCCCGGGTTAGGCTAACCTGTTTGCAGGTACAAGTTGCAGGCGAAACCGTTCGAAGTCAACAAAGAAGCGGTTCAACTTCTTCATCACTTCCTCCTCAGGTGGTTTCCGAACAGTGACATTAATTCAAGTTTCTTCACAGAAACAGTAATAGTGCCTTATTTTGTTACAGTTATCTATGCATATAGAGGCTACTGAAGTGTTTGATTTAGAACTTGGTGTTGCTAATGACTTTGGTGAATATGTGGGTATTTTGCTTGGCCTTGCTTGTAACAAGTTTCCATCTTGGGTTCTTGTTGGTGCTTTGGGTTGTTTCTTTGGTTATGGTCTTCTTGGGCATTTTGTTTCCTAGGCTATTCTTAACTTGTCTTATTGGTTGGTAGGATCTTTTGTTCCATTGTTTTTTTAAGTTGACAATTTTTAAGGTTTTGTTGCATTAAGTTTAGTATTCATAATGAATATAACGTTGATCATGTGTATGACTTTGTCAGTAACAATATGAATACATATGTTTGTATAAAAATTGAAAATAAATGGATTATGGTATTTTAGCTTTAGGGCAGTTAGTTCGTAAATGCACCCAATAATACTTGTTGCATTTGATAATATTTAGTTTTAATTAAAAGGGTTTAGTAGTAATTGAGATCTGTTGGCGTTTTATTGAGTAAAAAGTTTGATTCTGTCATTCTCAAGTTGGTGAATTATGGTATTTTTAATTTATGATGAAGCTCCAATGCGTTTGCCACTCATCATCTTTGTGCTTGGTGTTTTCTTTATAATTTCTTTTACCTATTTCCAATTGCAAATGTCTGTTGTATGCGTTCTTATTTTTAGTCTTCTTTGTGATTGGTGTTTTCTTTATCATATCTTTTACCTATTTCTAATTGCAAATGTCTATGATTTGTTAGGATGCCTTTTGTGAGCCATTAAATCAAGTTGCCCTTGTTTTTAATGTCCTTTTCCTTTCAGGTGAGAGCCTCTCTAAATTTGTTAGGAGTATGTATTATATGGCTCCCAAAGTGTTCTCTTAAATTTTCGAACAATTAAAATTGGGTTTTTGGTGCATTTTGATGAATGTTGGTCGTTCAATCTCATTTTTATTCCTTTTACTAAAGTCTTTCTCTTGGTTTGAAACCAGGATATCTAATTTCATATTTCTGTTGAATTTATTAAGGCTTTCTTCTGAAGATGAGCATCTCATGATTAGATTGGTGAAGGAGATGATGAAGTTGAAGCTGTTGCTAGACCTAACGAAGCCGAATTCAGGAACATGAACATCAAACTCGAAGAGCTAAGATCCCTCCAACAATGCTTAAACTCGAAGAGCTATTGTTCTTTGTTCCACTGTGCACTATGCAATATAGTTACCCCTGCTCTACCAACGAGTACTTTTCTTTTTTTGATTATTTATGATGATTTATGTAACTCATGTCTTTATGTTTGTTTATCTGCATAGCAAATATACAATATGTTCCTCAAAATTCTTAGTTGATGTTTTTTTTGAAGATAACAGAAACCTTATACTATGAAGTTCAAATTTTTGAGGCACAGGTTGCATAATTTGCTGTAATTTTCATTATGTTCCTCAAAATTCATTTTCAATTTGATGGTTTAGTGGGGGGTTAGTATTTTTTTTGCGGTAATTTTCATTATTTAGGCAATTATTATTTCGCAAATTCTTGTGATGGATTGGTTTCTCAGGGGACTAGCTGTTATCATTTAGTTTAGTCAGAATCTCTGTATTCCTTATTGGTTATTTGAACTATTATTAATTATTTTATTTAAAGTAAAGTTTTAAATAAAACAGGGGATATAGATTGCTACAATAATGTTGTTTTTTATGATTAGTGTTGAGCTGGTTTTAGTGCTAATTCAAATTATCGTTAGACATTACCCCTTTGATACCAGAACTTGCCTCGATAAATTGACTACAACGCAGCATCTGCCTCGACAACAAAGCTGCACAACGAGTAGCCTCCAAGCTTTAACAAGCCCAACACCCCATCAACAACGTATGTCTAGCAATTATCAGTCGACATAGAAATGTATATATAAAATAGAAAAGTGTATAAAGCCCATCAATAGGTTTTCATGCGCTGTTTTATGTTAAATATCTTGAATACTTGCATCCTTCACACCTTTGCAATATATTGACATTCTAATAAAATCGCATTCGTATTATTGTCAATAAAATTCTATAAAAAGCATTATAAAATTTAATAGTGTAACTTGTGGGACCGCGTGCGTAGCACGCGGCCCCACAACTAGTGTTAATGAAATAAACATAAATACTTTAGTTAAAAGCATTAGGGTAATTCATTAATAACATTAAAAAATAGAATAAAAACTTCAAATCTATAATAATGAAACTAAATTATATCAAATTACCATAGCTTATGATGATAATTGGTGAATATGTATGGTGAATCGAGTTATAAGGTTTAGGTTTTCATAGAGGAATTGAATTAACGGTTAGTTTGACTATATAACTGCTAGTTTGAAAAGTAAAAAAAAAAGTTAAAGCCTTGTTCGCATTGAGTAACTTCAAACAGGTCAAAGAGGGTCAAGGGTTGTTCGCACTTAGTAACTGCGAATAATTTTTTGACCCTCTTTGACCTGTTCGCAGTTACTAAGTGCGAACAAACCCGTTACATTTTTTGAAAATCTTACTTCTGTTCGCACTTAGTAACTGCGAATAGACTCGAACCTATGCTCTAGACTCTAGAGTACTAGGCGTTTATTTGGAATAAGTTTGATTTTGATCTTATCTATGTTTTTTTTTATTATTATTAAAGCTCTTATCTATTTCAAATTTTCATTTACTTAAGCCCGACCCAACCCGACCCTTATCCAGCCCATTGAACACCCCTAGTCATAACCCATAAATTTCTATAAAAGACAAGTTTCTCTAATCACACTTGTCATGCTTTTAATTGATAATTATGTATTATTATATGTTAATAGGCGGTTGTTTTTCCAACATAAATTGGAGCATGTTGCACAAGGAAAAACCAGGTTTGCATCCTACAATATATACAATAATGGCAACAAAAAAAATATTCATTGTTCATGTATCAAATTTGTACAGAAGCTTCAGCCACAAGTCGAAGAAAGTCATTCCCCTCTTGTATAGCTTCACAGTGCGGAGCAACCACAATAAGCATCAATAGCCAAAAAAGGCGTTGTTTAGCGTAGAATCTAAATCAAAGCTCCAGTGCAACGCAGTGTAAATTGGCGAACAATCATCTACTTCTATTCATAGCGGTAGGAAGAGGCTGAACAGCAGCCAGTGGGTTCACTTGGTATGAAAATGCAAGATTCCAAAAGTCCAATAAAGCCTTCTTCATCGATGACACTCGCATTTGAACAGCCCTACGAGGAAAAAAGGCATTCTTTAGATTACAGAACCTATTAGCAACTTTCAATTATTTATTGATCTGGTTCTGTTGCTTGAAATTTGTCCGACCACAATGCGGATGAACACATGCTTAACTTTCTCAAACAGAACCTATATGCTGTTATTCCTTCATAAGGTCACCCTTTCAAATTGTATGAACTGCTCATGCATCACCTATTGAAATAGGAGCTAAGGAAACTTAAGTTACAACAAGAAAAAGAGTCGACTTACCCCCTTATAGATTCTCGTTTCTTGCGGATGTAGAAGCAAATCAGAAAGATCAAACAACCCATGAAGATCTTTCCTTTGTATGCAATTATGGAATTGCAAGACATTTGTATCATGTCCTGTAACCATGTCCAAATGGTATGTTTTGTACCAACCATTCCATTATGACGTTGAGTGCTCATGACTGTCATGGGCTTGTCAGATTGCTTAACTTCCTTCAAAGATAAAGGGCGCGTTTCAGGTTCCTCACCCGCTGATACCGAAACAGCCCCATGTGTTGAAATGGATGATTTAAGAGGATACAGTGAGAGGAGTCTCCTCAAGAAATCCTGTGGAACAAAACAGGTTCAGAGAGCGGAGAAAATAAAATCCTAAAAGTGAGTAGAACAGTATCGCAGATAATATAACACCGCTATATTACGAATGGAATACTAAACATGCAACAAAAAGTGAGTAGATCAAACCCAAAATATTTGTTGCAGATAACCTCAAAAAAGAACCATGGTTTTTGTGCCCCTAAAATTTGTATTGGCACTCCAACCTAACAATTGTTAGCGCGACAGGCAGTGGGAATGATAATATCCTTTTTGTCACAAACATAAAAGAGACTATATCACTTAACAATGCTTTTAATAATGCTTAAGTTGTATTCCTCATAAAATTCTACATCTGATAACAGTCGACAGATAGTTTGAACGTTCCCTGTTTTGTTGGTTGGGAGATAAGGAAGCACAGTTTGAAGAAAGGAAATTGCCGTAAAACTATTTATTCTACAAGTAACAAGTTCTTATAAATAAATGTTCTAGAAATTATTTATAGATGAACCAGCACTCAAGAAGATCGGACAATATACCTACCTGCCGTGCTTCCTCTGGTAACTCGGCCTTTTCAACCCATGCGACAGCATGATCGACGTCATTTAATACTACTGCCAGTAGTGTCAACGCATAAAATTCAACAACTTTGAGATATTGGTCCACTTCCAAAATTGGAAAAAACATAATATTTTCCGAGACATCCTGGCTGGACAAAGGGTAATATTTCTCATCGTTGAACTGCCATTTTGCAAAAAATTCCTCCAGGAAATCACGAACTCTAGTGGGATGCCCACCAGAGATCAGTACGCAAGCACTGGAAGAGAACACGAAACACACAAATTAAAACCTTGGCACTTGGCAGCTTATACCTACTGAGTTTCAAAAAAATACAAACCATAGACAGTAAAAATCAGATAGCTGACCCCAAACTTTTGTGATTAAGGCTCTCTGGCATTGGTTCTGTGTTGTTTATAAAAAAGAAGAAAGTCCAATAAATTCTTATGACACATTCCTAAAGCTTATCTTTATTCAGTTGACCATATGTTCATGAGTGGATTGAACCTAAGAAAGGTATCCTTAAGCAAAAATCAACAGTAAAGAATATTATTTGGATAATATCAACAGTAAACCAAGTGGTCTTCTTCCGCAACTACATGATGTGGATATCTTACTCAACTACAAGTCCGACTATTAACATTAGTATGTTCTTTAGAAGCTGCACAGTGCCTTAGATACAAGGATAGGTGATCTTATTTGTGAACTAGGAATGGGATATCAAAAAGAGTTTCCTTACAGTCTTGGGAGAGCTTACAAAGTGTCGTTTCTTAAGGCAAAACCCTTCTGGAACACGTGTCAATACATTCTCAAATTTGACAGCACTTTTAGTCAAAACATGGGAAGCTAACATAATCTCGTTTCTAATATGTAAGAAATGGAACCAAATACAAAAAGCTACATATATTGGTGGTTTAATTCAGTTAATGCCCTATAATCGTCAGTTTTTGGATTCTTAATTCACCAACAATAATGATATTAATTAATCTTTCTAAGCACATAATAAGAAAGTAAAGCACAGCCAATAGTCAAACTCAATAAAAAAATACCTGGTAAGGACAACTTGAACCGGAATGGAAGTCAATGATCCAAAGTAAAACTCAAGATCCTTAAATAAATCTGATGTCCTAAAGAGACAAATTTGAAGTAAATATCACTTTTAGAGACGAATGAACTAGACAACAGACAGTTAGAAAGTTCATATACAACCACAATATTACAAGTTTTTTGGACACCAGAAAATTAAAACCGAGCTGTATAAATTAAAATGCACATACCTTCCAGCTCCTTTCCATGACTGAGCTAGCACCATAGCAGATGATTCCATCATTTCAAGCAAAGTGATCTTGTCCTCAACGTACATGGGTCTATTGTTATGTAAACGTTTCAAAGCAGAAGCGGACATTGTTGCCGCCTCTTCAAACATGCCACTTACAAGATAGCTGTGGAAAGAAAAAAACTTAACATGAATCATCTCTTCCAGATGCTAATCCTCACTAGATTTCTCAATACACTCATAAGTGACAATCAAATGAGAACCTAAAATTGAACTAAAGTAGTCAACTTTAGCAATTTCTTTGTCCGATACACCTATGACAATCAAGGATCAATCAAAAACATAACGACTTCACTAAAAGCTTAAATTACTTCCTTCATGATTTAACCAGTTTGCTTGAATGCACAAAGTGCATACACACAGTTCTAATCAATACTCACGCAAAATGGACACACATCACATATATCAAAAACCAGTTCCCTCTTCTTAGATTAAGAAACACAAACTCGAGGATTAGACCCGACTTTTCAATTAACACCAACAACAAAAATTGGGATTTATTGAAGAACTTCTCCGTTCCTACTCCAAAATCTAATTTGAACGAATCCTTCTGAGTTAATAATATCACTATACTTAGCACATAATGAGCTTATAATTAATAAAATCTCTCACGTTTCATTTGTCCATAAATTCATCATGTCTTTTTTCTTGAAAGCCTAAGACCTCGTTTGGTTGCAACATGAAGTAAATTCCATAGATAATTGATGGTATAACTTAAGTAATTTAGTAGGAGTAAAAGCAATTACCTTTCAGCAAGATCAATTTCATCCCAAGTCACCAAATCCCGTACAGGAGCAGCCATTTTTTGGGGCTCAACTTCTCCCATTGAATTGAGCGACATTATTGATTTCTAGGTTACAAACAGGAAAATTGGCGAAAATGATGAACCTTGATTATCTCACACATAAATTGAATCATCATCATCTGATTAGCTTGAATAGACGGAAATGAGATAAAGTTCAGTGAAAATTGAAGCCAGTCAAAGAATATAAAGAATTAGATACGAATGACTTTGGACTTTGGACTTTGCAGATTGAGGGAATAGAGAGATGTAACATTAGCAAAGTCCGAAAACTAGATCCAAGAGGTTATCACTAAAATTAAAAACAAATGAGCTTTTGTCACTAAAATTAAACAGAATGTATTTTATTTTTAAAAACAAATGCTCAAAAAAAGTTTCATCAAATATTAATTAATTCTTAGGGTTTTTTATGAATTACAGCCTCAAAGTTTTTTTGTTTTATGAATTACAGCTGCAAAGTTTTTTTTTATGAATTACAGCCTCAAACTTTTGATTTTTCCTCAATCACGGCCAAGTGACCGGTTGACACCGTTGACCAGCTTATATGACCTTTGACTTTCTTTTCTCCCGATTTTTCTTTTTTTTTTTTGTTTTCTTTTTTCTTTTTTCTTTTTTTAATTTTATTCTTTCATTCTCCTCACATCTTCATCCTCTCCCTCCTTCTTCTCCATCATCTTCATCCTCTTCATCCTCCATTAATTTTCAAAATCACCATTAATCTTCAAAGACTCAATTTCATTCCAAAGTCCAAACCCTAGAATTCTTTCCCCTTTAGAAGAACCCAAATTTAATTCCTCCATCATCTTCATCATCTTCTTCCTTCTTCATCATCATCTTCATCCCATTTCAAATAAAATTTCTGGGTATATTTTTTGAAGGTCCTCAATTTTCAAAACTTTGAACAACTCCTTCAACCCAATTTGAAATCAACCCAAAATCAATTAATAGAGTATAATCTAGGTTCAATTCATGTAAACCTCTTTTAATGAAATCTAGAAAAATACCCATTAACTTTGAAGATTAAAAGTTAAAGTGGAAATCCAAAATTAGTGGGTTTCATTTTTCTGGATTTATGCAAATACCCAGTAATTTTGAAGATTAAAAGTTATAGTAACTTTGAAGATTAAAACAAACCTAATCATCAATCAAACTTTCTCTTGAAACCCAAACCCAGAAAAAACCCCATTAAATTTGAAGCTTAAAAAAAATATATATATAAAAACAGGAATTTTTCCCGGGACTTCAAACCCAAACAAGATCCTCACTTTATTCTTCAATTGGGTGCTTTAGTTTTTGAGGCAACAAGGTTGATTTTGATCCAAAATTAGTGAGATTCAAAGAGAATTCAATTAAACTCATTTTCGCACCATTTTCATAGCTCATGGAGTAGTAGATAGTTCATCTCCAAATCTCAAAATTTCCTCCATTTTCGCACCAATCCTCTTACTAATGCATGTAACACCATTTTCGCATCAATCCTCTTACTAATTGAGGATGAAGATGATTTGATTGATTGGGTTAGTGGGCTTAGAACTAGTTCAATTAAATCATGGGTTTTTTAATTTGAAGGGTTCTTGATTAAAAAACCCTAGTTAGGATTTTTTTAATTTGAAGGGTTCTTGAAAGAATAAAATTAAAAAAAGAAAAAAGAAAAAAGAAAACTCAAAAAAAAAAAGAAAAAATCTGAAAAATGGAAAGTCAAAGGTAAAATAAGCTGGTCAACGGTGTCAACCGGTCACTTGGCCGTGATTGAGGAAAAATCAAAAGTTTGAGGCTGTAATTCATAAAAAAAAAACTTTGCGGCTGTAATTCATAAAACGAGAAAACTTTGAGGCTGTAATTCATAAAAAACCCTAATTCTTAAAATAAGTTTGTCTTTGTGTTCTAAGATCAAGTTTCTTTGTTGTTAATAAGAATGAACAAAGTTGTAGTAAATATTTTTCTTTATTTGCAAACATTAAGTAAACTCTTACCTTAGACTCGAAAATAGAGACGCTTAATTTGGAAATGAAATTTCTCGAAGCATAATGTAAAATTTGTTTAAAATAAATTTATTTTATTCTACTAGTTGTGGGGCCGCGTGCTACGCACGCTGTATGTGCCAAAATACATAATCCTGATTAAGGATATTAATCCCGAAAGTAATAAAGCAACTTCAAGGATATACCTACAGGATCCATAGATCCTGTAGAAAGACAACGATATCCTCCAGGACAACCCATCCTGAGGAAAGACAACAATATCCTCCAGGACAACCCGTCCTGAGGAAAAGCAACAATATCCCTCAGGACAACTCGTCCTGAGGAATGGCAAGCAAAATGCCTGAAGGGCTAATCAACCCCACAGGCAAAAGCAACAAGACACGCTGACATGGCGACATAACAGCTGTAAAAGTACTGATCAAAGCACCATCGCAACTCGGGTAAGGCAAGGCACCACACCTACCTCGTACCTTACTGTACTATGGCTCACTAGAAGCCACAAAAGGGGACCACCTTCTCCAAGACTACCATTCAGCAACGGCCACGACAGCCATTGAGATCCTCTTTGTCTCCTCCATATTGACATCAGAATATTCCATGAATGGTAAAAGCCTAAATTGTCCTTAAGGTTTGGGGAACTCTCCCCATGCTCCCCACTATAAATACGCAGTGCCATGCACTCCAATATGGTAACATCAATCTTATTCAATATACTTCAGCTTTACACAACTCTTATCTATTATAGATAACACATTCTATACTTAGAGTTTTCTCAGTACCATTACTGACTTAAGCATCGGAGAAGGTCCCCCGGAGACCCCCCTCTCCGGCCCTTGTTTGCTACCTTGTGCAGATTATCGTGGATCAATACGCTAGAACGCATCTCAGGCCTCTCCAGTGATTCATATTCATTGTGAATCTTAAAAGACATTCACTTCATCTTTGAAGAGAGAGTGTTGATTGTTCTTTCCAGCAGGAACAATTTGGCGCTAGAAGGAGGGCCTAGAGTTCTTTCTAGCCATTTGACCCGAACACCCAAGCCAAACACTAGCCTTAAAACACTAGACCAATTTCTGGTTGAAATGAACAACCAAAAGCAAGCTTCACGATCTAAGTCCGGAGAACGAAGAGTGACTAAAGTAGGAGGATCTACAAATCCACCTAACAATGTCGAAAGTCGTTTCATTTGTGATCCTAACCCTTACAATGAGCAAGAGCAAAGCCTGTTCTTAGCCCATGTTCCTCTCGGTGTAAGAAACAACGAACCCTCGGAAGATGAAGAAGCGACACCCTCGGTGATAAGGGCACCACGTGTCAAAATTGGCCACACCACACCTCCTAGTGGAGGCTTAACCACTGAAGAAGTTGCTACTTTGGCGCACGGATTGACGCAAGCTATCATCGCGTCAAGAAATAGCCCCATAGCAACACCACCTCCCCGGAGAACTACTGCAGCAAGCCATCCGATTTCGTACCTGCCCTACGAAGATGACAAAGTGGAAGGAAGAAATTGTGCTACTGAACGAGAAGGCATCGAGCAAAGAACCAGAAATATAAAAGACCGGTTGGGACCCCGAGTCCTTTAAGCAAAAGAGAGGTTAGGCCCACAACCGATTGGGAGTTCCTCCCGAGCTCCTGGCAAGAGCCACACCAATGGCAATCGAGAACGCGAAGAGGAAGTCCAAAGCCATCTTAATAGCCATGCTCCCGAGGAATCAGCCGCCTCCTCAGGGAGAAGAAGAAGTGTGCACAGTAGGCTTGGTCCCGTCCAACCTAGAAGGACTGGACGAAGGAAGAACGATGACAGAGACCTTGGAACTAGTTCCAGGATGCCACGCACCTCCCGGACTTCGATGTCTGGAAGGCGTGATATAGAATTAAGGAAAAGACCTACGAGGACCAGGAAGAGGAAGAACCAGAGTCTGCCAAAAACAGGGAGAACAGGCCAGGGATAGATAAGCTACCAAATATCTCTTCCCCTGCCGAAAAGATCCGCGTCCCGAACACATCACCTTTCTGATCCCACCGACCATATCAATGCCTACCAAGGACATATGTCCTTGGGAGCACACAGCGACGCATCCTGGTGTAAAAACTTTGCGCTAACTATGACAGGGTTAGCGCAGACATGGTTCCAAGGCCTCCCTGAAGGCTCTATATCCAGCTTTGATGACTTGGCAGCGCGATTTGTAAGTTAGTACGCGCCTTTCATCAGAAGGCCGAAGCAGTCTACCGAAATGATGAAGTATAGGCAAAGGAGGGAGGAACCACTTAACGACTACATAGCCCGGTTCAGTACTGAATGCATAACCATCGCCAAGCCCGAGGACTCCATTATACTCTTGGCTTTCAGGTCTGGCTTGAACGATGATAGACCCGAAAGCCGGAGGTTCAAGGTAGATGATGGATGGATCAACATCCACAACATGGATGATGTGAGAGAAAGGGCAGAAAGATTCATGGCATCAGAAGATTTCAAGCATATCGCTGCAGGATTGAGAGGCGAGAAGCCTGATAAGAAAAACCAAGGCCACAAGGAAACGCATCCTGACCATGGCCGAGATGACCGAGAAAGGAGAAAGAACAAAAGTGCTCCTGATGAAAGAGGCTCCAGGGAAGATCAAAGGAGGCCCACCCTCAGGACCTTTGCTCGATTCACTCCCCTGAATACTCCCAAGGCACGAATCTTTGAACTTCATCAGAATTCTAAACTGTGGGAAAGGCCAGCTCCCACTCGCAGGACGGGAAATGACTTGTCCCAGTTCTGTGATTTCCATGGGGCACCAGGCCATTCCACAGAAAACTGTCGAACGTTGAAAAACAATCTGGAGGACCTGATCCAAAGAGCTTACTTCAAAAATTACATCAAATGGGAAGATGAACAGAAGAACAAGACAGGAGCCAAAAGGAAAAGAAATCCTGATCCTGATCGTGGAGAAGAAGAACCGAAGAAACAAAAGAAAGCCCCAGTCTTCGTGATTTTTGAAAAATCAGGAGGATTAACGGATGAAGAAGCCCATCTAAGGGCTGTGGCTCAACCTGCGGCAAGAATTTATGAGATGCACGAAGATGTCGAATCCCCCCAATGTCCTGACATGACATTTACCAGGGAAGATTGTAAAGGAGTAATGTTTCCTCACTCAAACCCTTTGGTAATGGTCGTGGAAATAGCGGAGTAGCCTGTATACAGAGTCTTGATAGACACGGGTGCAGAGGTTAATGTCATATATAAGAGCTGATGGGACCGAATGGATGTCGGAAGGCATCACCTCGTGAAGGCTACTACCCCGATCGTCGGATTCGGAGGAGAATCCATGAGGTCCGAAGGGAAAATTACCCTACCTGTCACACTGCAAGACCAGGAAGGGATAACCACTACCTGTGCACAGGAATTTTACATCATTGATGCCCCAACAAGGTATAATTGCATTCTGGGAAGGAAGTTCCTGGGGGACATCACTGGAATCCCCTCCTCTTTCCATCAAACGCTCCTCTTCTTAGGAGCAAAAGGAAGGGTAGGACGGGCCAAGGGGTGCCAATAGATGGCCAGAACATGCAATATGATCAAAGCAGTTCGCTCTCCGAAGCTCAGACCCAAGAGAAGCGAAGAAGAAAAAGAAGAAGTAAAAAAATAAAAAAAGCCTGAGTAGAAGAGGCAATAAGGGATTTAGGATCCGTCCTGACCCTGCGAGAAAAAGGGCCTGTGGAAATTGACCCTCGACCAGTGTACGAAGAAGAATCCAGCGACAAAACACCGCCCAGGTCACTTGAACCTGAAGAGTCAGAACTTGAGGAAATACCCCTTGAAGAGGGTACTGAAAAAACAATCAAGATAGGGAAAACCCTGTCACCAGAAGTGAAAGTGAAGCTCTCCCAGCTCATGAAAGAAAACGCAGACCTGTTCGCATGGTCCGCAGCTGATATGCCAGGGATAGATCCAGCCACCATAACGTACAAGCTAAATGTGGTGGAGGGATCGAAGCCTGTCAAGCAAAAGAAAAGAAGCATGGCCCCGGAAAAAGAAAATGTCGCTGAAGAGGAAGTTAAGAAACTTCTCGATGCAGGATTCATTGAACCCTGCCAATACCCAGACTGGTTAGCGAATGTGGTACTGGTCTCCAAGGCCACAGGAGGGTGGAGGATGTGCATTGACTTCACCAACCTGAATAAAGCATGCCCGAAAGATTTTTACCCATTGCCCAGGATTGATCAGCTGGTGGATTCAACTGCAGGACATGCATTGCTCTGCTGCATGGACGCATTCTCAGGATACCATCAGATCTTTATGGATCCTGCAGATAAAGAGAAAACCGCTTTTATATGCCCTAACGGAGTCTACAATTACAAGATGATGCCTTTTGGGCTGAAAAACGCCGGAGCAACGTATCAAAGGCTGATGGACCAAATCTTTGCTAGCCAGCGTGGCAGGAATCTGGAGGTATACGTGGATGACTCCATAGTCAAGAGTAAAACAGAACAAGATGTGATTCCCGATCTAAGGGAAACCTTTGAGAACATGAGGAAACACAGGATGAGACTAAATCCTAAGAAATGTGTTTTTGGGATCCGATCAGGAAAATTTCTGGGATTTATGGTATCCCAAAGAGGCATAGACGCAAATCCTGCCAAAGTTCAAGCTGTTCTGGATTTGGCAGAACCAAGATCGAAAAAAGATATCATGAGGCTGATAGGAAGGATGGCACCCCTCTCCAGGTTCATAGCAAAATCTGCTGTTCTGGATTTGGCAGAACCAAGATCGAAAAAAGATATCATGAGGCTGATAGGAAGGATGGCACCCCTCTCCAGGTTCATAGCAAAATCTGCTGAAAAATCCCTACCATTTTTCAAGGTATTAAGGGGAAACAAGAGCTTTTTCTGGGGAGAGGAGCAACGCAAAGCTTTTGAAGAATTGAAAAATCATCTTCATAGCTTGCCTACGCTCGCCCGACCTGTAACAGGTGAAACCCTTTACCTCTACGCTGCTGCCTCTCAGACCACAGTGAGCGCAGCAATCGTTAGAGAAGAAGGGAATGTGCAGCAACCCATATACTTCGTCAGCAGGATCTTGCTGGACGCTGAAACCAGATATCCACTGATCGAGAAAACAGCCTACGCTGTAGTGATAGCTGCAAGAAAACTGAAACCCTACTTTGACGCCCATCAAGTGGTAGTACTGACAAATCTTCCCTTGGAAAAATCGTTAGATAAGGTCGAAAGATCAGGGAGACTAGCCAAATGGGCCATCGAATTGAACGGATACGGGATAAAGTATCAGGCCAGAACGGCCATCAAGGGCCAAGCCCTGGCAGATATCTTTGTCGAGTGCTCCTACAATCCTGAAGCCAAGGCAAGCACGCAAGTCTGGCAGCTCCTCACTGATGGCTCTTCAAGGAATGTAGGAGCGGGGGCAGGAGTAGTGCTGATATCTCCTGAAGGAAAAACTATAGAGTACGCTCTCAAATTCCTGTTTAGAGCAACGAACAGTGAAGCAGAATACGAAGCTGCCATAGCTGGGCTACAACTGTGTAAAGCTCTAGAAGCAAAGAACGTGAAGTTAAAAATGGACTCCCAATTGGTAGTGAATCAGATCCTGGGAGAATACGAAGCTAGAGAACCATCCATGCAGAAATACCTGGCGAAAGTCAAAGGCTTAATAGCACTCTTTGATAGTTTCGAAGTAGAGCGACTACCCAGATCTCAAAACGAGCAGGCAGACGCCCTGTCTAAATTAGGCAGTGCTAGCCAACATGAGATGAAAAGATCAGTCCTGGTAGAAGTCAAGCCGCAAAGCTCCATACATGAGAATGCTACTTCGATATTCGCCCTGAACAGGGCAAATCTACCTCGATGGATGGAAGAAATGATAAATTTCAAGGAAGAAGGCAACCTGCCAGACGACTCTGTGAGGTCCCGAAAAGTTAAAAATCTGGCCCCAATGTTCATCATGAACAATGGTGAGCTATATAAAAGATCCAAAAGCGGACCCCTGCTAAAATGTGTCACCCCTGAAGACGCAGAGTATATCCTGAGAGAAATTCATGAAGGCGTATGTGGCCACCATCAGGGAGCTAGATCTCTAACTCACAGAGCTTTCAGAGTAGGGTATTACTGGCCCAGCTCACTGTCTGATGCAGAAGAGATGGTAAAAAAATGTGATAATTTCAGAAATTTGCTCCGGGAATTAGCATACCCTCTAATGAGTTGAAATTTATCCACAATCCCATCCCCTTCGCGCAATGGGGACTTGACCTGCTAGGGCCATTCCCTGTGGCCCCTGGAGGAGTTAAGTTCCTCATTGTAGGAGTCGATTATTTCACGAAATGCATAGAAGCAGAACCTTTAGCCGCAATCACTTCTCGCAAAATTGAGAAGTTCATCTGGCAACATATCATCACCAGGTTCGGGCTCCCAGTCGTCCTGACCATGGACAACGAAAAACAGTTCGACTGTGACACCCTGCGAACCTACCTTAGTGATTTCAACATTCATGTGGCCTACTCTTCAGTTTGTAATCCACAATGTAATGGCCAAGCTGAAGCAGCAAACAAACAAATCCTGAACGGGTTGAAGAAAAAGCTTGATGAAGCAAAAGGAAGGTGGCCTGAGATCTTATATGATGTCCTGTGGTCTCTCAGAACAACTCCGAAAGAAGCCACAGGGCAAACCCCTTTCAAGCTGGTATATGGATCAGAAGCTTTGATGCCAGTGGAAATAGGAGTACCAACCATACGTACTCAGAATTTCCAAGAAGATGAAAATCGAGAATCCAGGATGCTGGACCTAGAACTTATTGAAGAAACCAGAGAAGAAGCATCCCTAAAAATGACAGCTTATCAGAACAGAATTGCCAGGCTCTATAACAGGAAAGTAAGAGAAAGAACTTTCCAAGAAGGAGACCTAGTTCTCAGATATGCGCAGGCAGCACAAATCAGGGATCATGGAAAACTTTCAGAAACCTGGGAAGGCCCCTATGTCATAACTCAGGTCCTAGGACATGGAGCATACAAAATGAAAAAGCCCGGGCAACCAGAATTCCGACATAACTGGAACTCTAGGGTCTTAAAGAAATATTATGTATAGTCCTGAAACGGGAAACACTCTATGTAATATTTTTCTTTTTTAGCCCCTTGAGGCCAGTGTAAATATAAAAAGAGCTCTTCTCAAAAAAATTCAATGAGCAGTTTTGAAAATGTAAAAAGTGCATTAGCGTGTGTAAAACAATGTATACCTTAACCTGAAAACAAAAGTTTTTCAGTTAAGAAAGAAGACATACCTTAACCTGAAAACACTAGCTTTTCAGTTAAGACAGATATACCTTAACCTTGGAAATAATAGCTTTCCAGTTAAGACCAAAAATCTCAACACCTGAAAGACAGGATTATCCAGATTCACATTTTCTTAAGGCAAAAACTTAACAGACGAAGCACAACCCTCCCTGTTAAGCGAAATTCTTGCCTTAAATGATTTCGGTCTTACACAGACCACTGCCATTCTTGGAGCGAGACTCTCAATAGGAAAGATCAGAAATTACCCATGTGGGAGTATCTCAGACGTCCAAATAGTAGGCTATACTTTGGTCAACATTTCTACAGGACAGGATTTATTTCCCTATAGAAACTGTCCGGATCCCAAAAGACTAACGAAGCCCCAATCATCCCCACTCCTGAGAATAGTCAAGGTCAGCCAAACCTAGACTCAGAGTAAGGACCTGGGTAGGGACTGAGTTTATGCCCTGAAAAGGAAGGCCCTAGTTCAACCCGTTAGGGATATCAGTGGGCAGTCCTTTAACTCTTGCAACTAAACCAAAGATGTTTCAGTTACAAGTGGTTGGGGGACAGATAATGGCTAAAAGGCGGATTTAAGCACAACCTTAATCAAGAAGAGCTGTACATGGGCAGAAGAAGAATACAATGCATAAGTAATGAAGCAAAGCATACAAATATTCAAGCCCACAAAAGCAACTTTCCTATTCTAAATGTTTACATACACTATAAGTGCAAAAACAAACATCACACATGTGCAACAAAACGGCTAAGTACAAAAACAGCCATAAGAACAAGATGGCTCTGTTAATGCTTCAAATAGCCAAAAGCACAAAATAACCAAGTGTACAAAGCAGCTGAAAGCAGAAAACAGCTAGGTATAGTGCGAAAATGACTAAGAGTAATGCAAAGACTAAGGTGCGAAAGTAAAGAGCACAAGTCTGGAAGAAAAAAGGCTCATTTATATATACACTCCTTTTGAAAAGGAAAAGTTACAACTTTGTACAGAAATCAACTACTCAAGAAAGAAGATGAACATAAAAACATGTACAACATAAAGGAGAAAAAACTACATGAAAACTATTCCTTCGAAGCTGCAGGAGGAGTTGAAGTAGTAGGAGGAACTAATGCAGAAGTAGAGTCAACAGGATTGGCTGAGGCAGAAGTAGGAACAGGAGGATTGACTGGCGCAGGACTTGAGGAAGAAACTTGACTTACAGGCGTCTGAAGGAGAGGATCAGACAACATGAGCTTGTTTACTCTTCGATCAATCTTTGAGGCCTGAAGATGACGCTTAACAGCTTCCCAATCAAAATCTGGGTATTGCAGAAAGCAGGCGTTCAACATGAATACCCTGGCCTTCGAAGCAGCATCCCTTTGATAATAGGATGCTACTTTGGCAATTTGATCGTTATGTCTGGCCTGAGCCTCCTCAAGCGCAGCTCGAGCCTTAACCAAGTCCTCCTGAGCTTGTTCAAGATCCAGTTGTGCACTTTTGGCCTTAAGAAACTGTTCGTTACCCCTGAGCTGAGAGAGACGGAGATCCTTCTCCAACTCACTTATGCGCAACTGAAGACTAAGGTGCTGCTCTTCCAGCTCTACAACCCTTCTCTCTGCCTGGTTAGCCCTATCAAGAGCAGCTTTGAACCTGTCAGTAGAAGCCTTGATACACTAGAGAAATGGGGGAGAATAGTTCACAGGAAGGGACTCGTTAAAAACAGTGACTAAGTCCCTGACAGCTTTCAACTGATAATCAAGTTGTTCCTGTAAATCCTGCACAGTCTGGTCTCGAGCCAGCAGCCTAGAGCGGAGGTCCTTGACTTCACCATTCTTTACCTCAAGAAGAACCTCAGCAGCCCTAAGACTCTCACGCACAGAAGCTAGCTCCGCAGCTGTAGTCCAGGCCTTATCAGATAACTTGGAACTCAAACGATCAACCTCAGCCTTTAAGCTAGCCAACTCAGCCTCATAACTTTCCTTCTTCTGCGAAAGTTCCAGACGAAGCTGAGAACAGGTATCCTCAAAAGAGTTGCACCTGGCCACATGCTGCTCCCTTTCCTTTTGAGATTCCTCCAACAAGGCAGCTTTGGAGGAACACTCAACCTGAACAACCTCAAGATCAGCACTTAACAAGGCATAGGCCTTATCCTTGTTAGCGCACTCAGCCTTTAAACCACTTATGGCTTCGTCACAGGCAGCAAGCTGAGCCTCCAAATCTAGGACCCTTTGAGTCGACTCAGCTGGAGTCACTGAAGCCACGAACTATACGAAGGGTTAAAGCAACAATCAGCGTCCCTAGCAGTGCCCGCATTATTCTCTTAAACTTCTGTCATGGCATATAAAGGTAATTGAAATTAAAAGGAAGACAAGATCTACTCAACAAGCCTAATGGCAGCAAGAAATTCAGACCAAAATGGTCATAATGATATAATTAACTCCTTATTAGGTTTGGGCAATTATAGAGTTGACCATAATAGACTGAAACCTATTTAAGGCAAAACTGCATACCAAATACTACTAAAATAACATTTTCTCAATCAAGCAAAATATCAGATAACTAAATGTTGTAAAATTCCAAAAGAATTACAGTAGTATGTAAAGATACTTGGTTAGTTAATTCAATCTCATAACGGTCATGAAGGAAATAAGGATAATAATGACTTCATAACGACAAAAAAAGATGGATTTGATGACCAAATATTAAACAGTAACCTATGCAACGTACTTTGTTCTGCTTTTCACACATCTTAGAATTGGCATACGACCATACTTTAACGATCCTAAAGTCCCTTTCTTTATGCTTTACACCAAATAGCAATCAAATTTAGTATTTGCCAGCACAATAATAGTACCTTTTGAGTAATGACCTTATATGCAATGGTAGGTTGAACCTACGCCAGCTAGCTAAGTGTGCCATGCTTCTCCCAGTAACAATGCATATGAACATTTGATTAGAATACGAAGAATACGATCTAGAGTTTTTGAGAGTTCATAACACCTTAGACATAATCCCAAAACTATTCCATTTTTGGGTATTTAGATGTTGGCCAAAAGTAAATGATCGACTGTACATAATCTCCATACTTAAAGCCTGGAAGATTATCAAATGGGCATGATAATACAAGAAAGTTATGTAAAGCCCGGAAGACAAATAGCATATCCTAAAATATCAACTTAAAAAGTATTTTATGAAAAAATTAGGGAAGATAACAAATCAAAAGAAAGTTATGTAAAATAATTTTTTTAAAAAAAACAAAACTCAAGAAAATGGGATACCCAATTGAGAATTTACATGATGATCTCTTGAAATAATGAAAAAATAATGAAAAATCAACAAATAAAAAAAGAAGAAGCATATCCCAGAAAACAAAACAAAAAAAAAAAACAATTAGTGGAATAAGTAGAACAAATTCGTATTGATTTTAATTTTGTTTCATCATTTGACCCAGAAACATCAAGGACTTTTACCATTTAGATGGATCACTTAATAGTAAGAGGTCTTTGTTTCATACTCTGGACATACTCAAAGAAAACTTGGCAGTTTGATTCTTCAAGAATCAAATAGCATTACCCATACTAAATGAATGTTGTTAAATGGAATCAAAAAGCATTACCCAGAATAAAAAATCACCGAAATTGATCATGGTGCTGAGAGAGAGATTAAGGTTATAAAATTGTGATTAATAGGAATTAGCAATTCAAAACAACAAAGCTCACGAAGTACCAAAATCAATGAACAATTGAAAATCAAGAAATTACCTCACTTCCAATGGCAAAATAAAATTCAACCCAAAAAGTACCAAAACTTTCTAAGAAAAAAATGTACAAGCTACAGTAGACATTTCATTTATTTAAAACCTCATCAATGCAGTCTAAAATGAAGAAATTATACCTTGAGCAAGTTTTGAAGAATTTGACAATCAATGAAGAGCAGCAGAAACATCAACTCCAAAAGCCAAATTCACGTAGGCCTAGAGCAGTAAAAACATCAAACCCAAAACAAAGCAATTGAAATAAAATTGAAAAAAACTTGTTGAAAATACTTAAACCCAAATGCACAATAAAAACGTATAAAATCATGATTAAAAATAATAATTGAATTATATTTCCCAAAATCAAACTAAAAAGAATAATAAGTAAGAACAAAAAAAAAGAAATTAAAAAACAACATATCAAAAGCCTTTCCTGCAAATGATTCAATCGAATCAGAGTAATTACCATTTCTCTACCTTCTCAATCTTAAAACCTTCAATGCCCAATCAAACCCACATTCCAAAATCACTCAAATAAGTTTATTTTCACTTAGCAACGTAGTAGAAATTTCTTTCTTTCCACATTAATGTAGCAAGTATGAATTACATTTACAATTTTTCTCCTTGTTATGTTGCCCAAAATCAGAAACATAACCATTATTACACAAATATGCATGCTCAAAAAGACGTAATGCACACAACCTCTAACCTGATTAGTATATTTTGTACTCTTAAAGGATGGAAACCAACAAATAAATTCAATGACTCCAATAAAAACCCAAATTTAAACAATCCAAATCTTTAATTGAAAACTTTATTAAATGACACATGAAAGATAAGAGCAAGTAGGCAATAACTTTAGAAGTTGCATCACTAAAGGAAAAAAAGAGAGTAAAGATTCAATCAATTGGCGCATTTTTCTCAAAGTCAAAAAGAATTATACATTTGCAAATTAAAAATAACTTCAACAGACATATTGCTCAATCAAGGAATCACTCGCCAAGTAAAGAATTACAAAAAACAATCATATTCAAGCTAGATTTCCATGTCTGTCAAAAACAGTATAGGAATAAACAAGTACCTATGGAGAAAAAAGCCTCATAAGAAGCAGCTCTTCATGACGTCGTGCATAGAACTCCCATTATAAGATCTGCAAATCAAAGTAGGTCGACGAGAAATGAAGTTGAACGTCAAGAAACAACTAAAACTAAAAAGAAAAAATTGCATCATAACAGCGAACACCTTACGTTTAGATCTTGGGTGAATAATTCTTTTTTGACCCTCATGGACCACACTAAGTTGCTCATACACTCTCCTGAACTGATTTTCCATATTCCAGTATCATAAATCCATTGGAAAATCTACATTCACGAGGCAATTCAACAATCAAGAGCTCGTCGGGGACATAGTTCATATGTTGCTTCTGTTGACACACAAAATAACAAGTTAAAAACAAAATACTTCATCACACATAACATGTGCTAGTTAATTGAAACGGAAGAACATGGTTACACAGCTATAAAAATACTTCATAAAAGTACATTTTTTTATTAAAAGATAAATGAAAACCCTAAATTTTCATTCAAAGATAATCCTAATTTTTTCTTCAAAATCAATGAAAATCCCAAAAAATCATCAAATAAAAACGACACTAACCATCAAATGGGAAATTTATTTGGAGTATTCTTTAGCAAATGGGTAAACACTAAATCTTTATTTGTCTTGAATGATTCTTGTATTGGGGTTGCGTTTCATTTGATCAATTAAACAAATGTAAACACTAATGACTAACCCAATGTAAGACAAAGATCTAATCTCTAATTTATCAACAATGTACGACAAAAAAATCACAAATTAAGAATACCTATAAATTGAAATCAACTAAAAATCAAAACTTTAAAATACCCAAAAGCAGCAAAGTAAGTGATGAGCCCATAGGTCCATAAACGAGCATAGAGACAAACCTAATTAGGATAGAAATAAGAAAATGAAGGCCATGGAAAGCCATTAAACTTCCATTTTCTGCATCGGACCTCAAAAGGACAAAAGAAGAAATTTCTGCCTTCTGCATCAGACCTATAAAATGAGACAATATTTGTGTCTCAGCATTACAACACGATGGATAGACATGGAATGCCATTAAATGTAAAGCAAAAACAACAAATCAAATGAAAATCAAAACTAAACTGAAAATTATATGTAAATATAAATGAAAATCAGACAAATGAAAAAACGAAATGAAAATTGAAATCAGATGATAAAAAACGAAACTTTAAGAAAATAAATTACCTCAATACAAGCAAGAACCTATAAACATTGCTCAGACCTTCAATCGATTAACCAAGAAGCATTGATAAAGCAACTGGATTGAACTCAAAAAGGGAAAACACTAATGTAAATGAACAACTCAGCCAAGAACTGTATAACTTAACTGGAGTGAACTCGGAAACGGAAAACACTACAACATGAATACTTAGCAGAAAATTCTGAAATTACAAAAAGAAGGACTCAATCTTGAAAGACAACTGTAGGAACCCTAAATTTTCATCCCAAAAAAAACAATGATCTTACCGTGATGATTTGGGTGGCCTTGCCTTGAATTGATGATTCGCCTGAAAGGATTAACGAAGAAGGGAGCGACGAGAGGGAAAGCGGGAAAATGGGAAAGCAAGGAAAATGAAGCAAGCAATTGAGTATAGCAGGCTAACAGCAGGAAGATGAAGGGAGGATGAAGCATGTTAGAGAAGGTAGGGAAACGAGCGAAATAGGGAGGTGGGTACAGAAATGGATGAAACTGAAAAAGGTGAGGAGGTAGGAGGAATGGCAATAAGTAAATCTGGCCGTTACAGTGTACACGTGTCAAGCACCGAGCTAAAGAAAAAACAACTATTCATTAGATCAAAAATGAATAGTGCTTTTCTATGCTTGTTTTTTATAGGTAATAGAAATAGATTTTTTCCTTTTCGTGTTGGACATTTAGAGTATGTAAAGAACTAAACTATGTATAATATATACTAAGTATAGTAGTAGGACAATATGCAATATATAGCAAGTACAAAATATATCTAATAAATAAAAATGCAAATTGTAAAACAGTGAGAAAACAACAACTCATCGCTTATAAGCGACAAGTTGTCGCTTCTTGAAAGTAGGTGCTGAACATTTAGTGTCTAATAATCCTAAGTTTATAATCACTAAGCGTAACACCCCGGAATTTCCCTCCCCTTAAATGAAACCAAAAGCGTGAAGGACGGAAGGAAATTCGGGTAATACATAAAAAGAAAAAAAAATTAAATAAACGTTTAACATTAACTTTAAAAAGGTTAGTGAAAACTCCGGCATCATCTCTGCTAAAACTTAAACATGTGGTAGAGCTGTTAGCAAAATAAAAACATTAAACTAATCTAAGACATCATTGCCTTTAAAATCTCACACCACGGGGGAATGGTTCATAGTCGGCTTTTCAAAACGACATGCTAAGCATGGATTGTGGTTCCAATGTCAACGCTTGCGTTTTAAAACGACTTGACTCTTTCAAACAATACAAGTTATAAACTACACATTGAAAATACAAATATACAAAGGAGGACACAAAGCCTTGTCAAAACACGTATACAACTAAAGTTTACAAAGAAAAACAAGAACTACAAAATCAGAAGATAAAGGTATGACACAGGTTATGATTCGCCCTCATCACTCTCCCCCAATGGAATGCAATGCAAAAGAAGCTCCAATACCTGCTACAACTATCCACGATCATCCTGCTGATCGACATCAGACCAAAGACTAATGTGTCATAGCAGAACAATCATAGAAAGTCATCAAACAATCAAAGATAAACACAAACACGTACACGTCAGTAACAAGCATAAAATATAATAAGGTCAACAGACTAGCTAACGTTATATTATAGAACTGTATAAAGATGATGTTGTGAAACACAAGCATATCTTGTAACTATTTATCATCCATCTATACTTCTTGATCTCAATTCTTCTTTTCCAACATGTATATCTTGACACTCCTCTTCTCAAAACGATAACATCTCTATAAGACACATATGATATCAACATAACTAAGGGCGTTAACTAAATACCCGATGCCTCATGATAAAGCATGGCGTTACGACTCTTGTCTAACTCAAAGTCAGTGTGATCATAATATCCTTGGGATTCTTGACTCCCATAAAATAACTTAACACATGCATAATCTTTAAACGAAAGGAAACCCTTGGGGTTTGCAAAGCCCACGGGGCACTTCTCACTAGCATAAATTATTTTATCAATGAAATACCTTAGGATTTTTAAGACCCACAACTCTCTCAACTATAAATCTTCTATCAATGAATAAACTCTCAACCAAGGAGTAAACTTTCTAGCAATTAATAAATTTTCTATCAATGAGTAATCTTTTCATGAATAAATACTTTCTATCAATGAGAACATTGGGGTTTGCAAGACCCACCTGTAACTCACACATACTCTTCTTATCAATGAGAACCATGGGGTTTGCAAGACCCACCGGTAAACTCAATATACTCTTGTTATTAATGAGAACCATGGGATTCGCAAGGTCCACCGGTAACTCACATATATCTTTGCTATCAATGAGAACCATGGGGATTGTAAGGCCCACCAGTAACTCACATATACCTTTTCTATCAATGAGAACCATGGGGCTTGCAAGGCCCACCGGTAACTCACATATATCTTTGTTATCAGTGAGAAACATGGGGTTTGCAAGACCCACCAGTAACTCACATACTCTTGTTTTTAATGAGAACTATGGGGTTTGCAAGACCCACCGGTAACTCACATATACAACTTGAACTCATATGTAGAGGAATCATTTCGGCTCGAAGTAAACATAATGAAATTCTTTCAATAAGGGAATTGTGCTTAACAACTAATAATACCTTAGTTCTCTACGTCTATACCATTCTAAGATCAAGAGATACGCAATTAATAGCTATTCATGTATAATTATAAGACTTACTCTAGTACTTTATATTTATAATAAATGCATAAAGTCGCAAAGATTGATGATACTTCGAAACATAAGCATATAAGAGTTTGTTACAGCGTGTGCGTACCTGAAACTGTAACGACACGACCAAAAGCCACAATAATCAGCCAAATTGAGGTTTTACACCACTCTTATAAATTCAGTACCTATACGAGTTTTAAGGTAGAACAAATAAGCCTTCCTAACCTCATTTAAGAGCTACTTACTTCAAAAGAAAGGACTTTAATGCCATTCAAACAAGTTTCAACTCGTGCTAACAAGTATTTTAGCCACAGACAACGACTTTAATGCTAAACTAATTTATAAGCTGAAATATCAGATTACAAATCTAACTACAATACAAAATTTACACTCAACTCTATATCAAAGTATGATATAATGAGAAAGTTTCTAATGATATACTTTTTCACTAGAATTAGTTTTAGGATTAGAAGACGTTGATCTCTACAATGTATTACACTAAATAATAACGAAAATAGACATGGTAGTATTAATTCACATTCCTACATTATTATCAAGTTTCAAGTGATAACAAATGAAAATAATGGAAAAGAAACGAGTCATTTAGATATATCGTAATAAATATGGCTAGGTTTACACAACTTAAACTTACGACAACAATAAACAAGATCGACGATGTCAATCACTATCAACCACAACGACACACCAAATTCTACACTAACAATAACCACACGACAACTAATAATAACCACCACAATCACTATTGTCGACAACAACCAACACCATTACTAACCACTAACACTACTACACTTATCAATTACAATTAATAAAATTTAAAGTGATACTTATAGTTAACAAAAATACCCAACTACCATGACAACAAGAATGCTTGAACTCATCACAATGAAAATCATAGTGCCCAATAAAACTCCAACAATCAAAACAACAAAGTTTAGTAAAACACCACAAAAAGTAGCACACACTTATCATTTTCTTTCATCCTTCAAACCCCGATTTATGAATATATTTAATCCATTTATAGATCTGTTATCCATAGTGGAATTAAACAAACTATATCAAAATCATCACTCATGCATAAACTTGATAAAATTGACGTTGAAAACAAGAAACTCAACATATAAGAGAATTACTTTACCAACAAATGGGGTGATAAGAGAAATAGGTGGTTGTGTGGGTGGCTGCGCGTGAGGAGGTGTGGCAGTGGCTGTGCAGGAGGCGGCACACGTCGAGGCTGCTACAGAGGGCACGGTGGTGCAGTTGCCTGTTGTAGTCAGTAGCTATCACGTGAGCTTAATGTTCTATCATGTGAGATCTATATGCATTTTTGTTCAGCTATTAGAATTCAGTGTGTAAGCCTATACTTGGGCAATACTATTTCATTTGATGAATATGAATAAAATTACTTCTTTTCTCTATTTCCTCTTCTCTCTCTCTCTTAAAGTTTGCCTTGGGTCTTCAAGTATTCTCTAGATTGTCAATTGTAGAACACATCAAGAAAGTTCTACAACATTGGTATCAGAGCTGCTGCTGCCCGCTCTAATCTGTTTCCTTCCTTTCAATTCAATCTGTGACATAATTGGTGTTGCAAGAATTTCTCTTTTCTTTTCTTCTTTTCTTTATTTTAATTCTGTCTAATTCAGAATTGGTGTTGCAAGATTACCATTCTTGTACTAATCTGGTGGAAAATAAGGATTGCAGTAACATTTAGCCATCTTGTTTGTTCATATCTGTTGTGAAGGTTCTGTAGGGACACTTGCTCCTATCACCAGACGCGTAGTAGCAATGAAAGAGCATGTCAAAACTCTTGAAAAAAATTAGAGGAACAAAACCAATCCTTGCAAACTTTGATGCAGTGGGTCCAAGAAATAAAAGAACAATGAAGTTCAGAAAATACAAAGCAATTAGAGGTAAATAGTCTTAAATCATACAATATGATTCCTAAACTACATTGCCCTTGTTTTGATGGTACAAACCCTCGAATTTGGTTAAAGAAATGCATTAGGTATTTTAGACTTTGTAATATTCCTGAAGATGCTAAAGTTGATTTGGCATCATTAGCGATGACTGGTAAAGCTGAAGTTTGGGTTACTAGTTATCTAGCAACTCGGAAACATGTAGAATTGGTTGATTTTATTTGTGATCTAAATGCTAGGTTTAAAGATGAAAAAGGAATTGCTGCTGTGGAAAATTTTAATAAACTCATTCAAGATGGTAGTTTAGAGGATTATGTTGACTAGTTTGAGAATGCTAAGGCCATTCTGATGCAATCTGGCCATAGCTTGTCTGATGAGTATATACTCGAAAGTTTTATAAGTGGATTAAAGGGGGTTATTAAACCGTTTTTAAGAGCATTTAACCCAGCATCTTTATCTGATGCCATTAACATTGCAAGACTTCAAGAACAACAACTTCAAGTATGTGCTAAAATCCCTTTCAAGCCTTATCCTTCACCAACTTCTAAATTCAATTACAATGCTCAAAAACCTCCTTTTCTTCCTACACCCAATACTAAACCCTCCAATTCTTTTTCTCAAAATTCTAAATTTCAATCTAAACCTACCAGATATATACCCGCTGATGTACGAGCTGAAAAAATAGCTAAAGGTCTATGTTATTATTGTGATAAAAAATTTGATAGGAACCACAAGTGTAATTTTAGGGAGCCACAACTTTGTACTGTAGAAATTGAGGGCACTTGTGAGGAAGAAATTGAGTCTAGTAAGGTAGAAACCCTTGCTACTGATTTAATTGCAGACTATGAAACAACTGTTGTGGAACCATACATTTCAGTGAGTGCCTTGACTGGGGTTCAAAATTTTAATACTATGAGAGTCACTAGCATGCTAAACAATACCCTTATACATATACTCATTGACTCAGGAAGCACCCATAACTTCTTGGATGTTCAAGTAGCCAAGAAATTAAATATTTCATTAGAATCAATATCTACACAGGCTGTTACAGTGGCAGATGGCAGCAATATAGTTAATCAATCAAGGTGTAAGCAGTTCGAATGGAGCATGAACCATAAAACTTTTACAGCAGAAGTCTTACTAATTGTATTAGGGGGTTGTGACATGGTTTTGGGGGTTCAGTGGTTGAAGACCTTAGGGAAAATTCAATGGGACTTCTATACTTTGATCATGAAATTTACATGGGAAGGTGAACCTTTTTCGCTACAAGGGGTGCCCCCTCAGAATATTTAAATTGTAGAAACACTTAGAGATATGAAACTCAACAAGAGGGGGGGGGGGGGGGGTGAATTGTTGTGTTGCCCTAGGAGTATTTTTGCCCTAATTTTCTTGCTGTATTTTTAATAATAAAAATACTCAAATCAAAATAAAGAAACTAAAAAGAACACCAAGATTTGACGTGGTAAACTTTCTTGGCCTTGTAAGAAAGAAAGCCACGACCCACTAGGGATTTCAACTTCTCTTATTAAATTTATGTAATTACAATTCTCTATTACATAAATTTCTCTTCTCCTTCTATTCTCTAGGCCTATTCTTCTCTTCTCCTTCTCTTGTTCCTTCTTCTCGCTTCTCTATTTTCTCTTTACATAAAATTCTCACTTTTCCCCTTTAGACTTCCCAAAGTCTAAATTACACACTCATAAAAACCATACAAAAGAAATTCTCTAAATTGGATGAACAAATAAAGAATAGCACAAGGAAATTTTATGGATTTAAATGGCAATTAAGAACACTAAATATTTCCCTTTTCTTGATTTAGATCTCACGAAATTCTTTATGGGAGCACTCGAATGATTAGCGTGATTATTTCTCTCCCAATATCTCCCATGGGCACTAGACAAATTTTACGTGAAAGTGTCTCTCTCCCAAAGATCTCCTTAAAAATGTCGGTTAAAGAAAACCTTCATTTATATACTCACCATATTAGGGTTTGCCATAATCCCATGACTTAACGGTGTGGGATTAGTGGGCATATACCGTGGGATCATGCGCAAGAATACTTGGTAGGTACTCCAAGTCTTTCCTTGTCATTTAGCTAAAAATAGCCAAGACCTACTTTTAGGGGGATAATTTTAGGATTAGTTCTTTTAGAAGTTAGTTACTTAATTCCTTAATTAATTCCCTTGTGCTACCTTGACTTATCCAACCGTACAACAAAAAATAAAAAGAAAAATAAAACTAAAAATTATTTTCCTAATTATTCGTTGACCAATTCTCTGACCGTTGATCTGGGAACACTGCATTGTCTCTGTTTGAACAATCTTCGATTCTGACTAATCTTGAAACTGTTTCATACCTTCTAGAGTAGCAATGTCCTTTCACAACTTTTTAAGTTCAATCGACGATCTTTTAATGACCGGATATATAACCTATCAAAACAATCTCAAAACACACTTTGTTTGTTTATAAAAGTTTAAGTCATCATCAAAACCAAATGGGCCAACAAATTCCCCCTTTTTGATGATGGCAAACTTATAAACAAACTTAATTAAAAATATAGAGTAAATGATATAATATGAACATGCTAGAGATTAATCACAAGTTCAAACATATTTAGTAAGTTAAATCGTTACAAATAATTTACTAAACATTCAATAAAGCACATTACTCTAAGAAAATAAATTTTAAAAACTTTTTCGAAAATCATGTGGTTAAACATGACTTAAGTTTTCAAAATTAATCAAAAGAACTAAAACAAAACAAAAGTTATAAAGATAATCATTCACAAGACACAAGCATTCACTAGACACAGCTTAAGTTTGTTGCCTTCTCCCCCCTTTTGACATCATTCAAAAAGTAGGAGTTTTTATCAATCCACAGCTCTAAAGCAAGGATTAGACAAATTAAGATAGTAAGCAGCAAACTAAGTAAGCCAATGCCAAAACATAAATCAAGAATTGCACGCAATAAACATCATAGACCATAAGGAATAGAGAATAAAGGATGATATATATGAAAGATAGTAAAAGATGGTTAGTAGCATAAGAAAGCAATGTTTTGTACCCCAGCTGGTACAGCAAAAGAAAGCAACAAAAAAAAATTGTTAAGAAATTACAACAGCAAATGATAAGGCCAACAAAAAGAATTAATAAAGCATGAAACAGAACCAGGAGGGATCAGGCAGCAGTCTCTTCATCAACATACTCCGTCTGCACTTCCACTGTGTCGAGCTTTGCACCAAGACTGGATTCCATCAAGGTCAGCTGCTCAGCAAGAGTGGTAAGTGAGACTCGGACTTCACTCTTGAAAGCACATAATTGAGACTGCATATCAAGGCTTTTGGAGAGGACATGAGCAAGAGTAGTAGGAGAAGGATGAATAGTAGTAGGATCATCAAAACCAGTGGGTGGAGGTGAAGTGGGAATAGGTGATGGTGGTGATGATGGAATGTGGAGTGGTGTGGGTGAATCTGGTTTTGGTGATGGAGGGGTTTGGGAAGTAGTATCAGCATGTAGGCATGAGGAATTTTTGGAAGCTAACCTCCTGCTCTTTCTTGGTGTGAGCATGGAAGGTTTCTTGATTTTCTTAAGAGGCACATTAAAGTCCTCATCCTCTGAACTTGATAGTTCATCTTCTAGTCCCTCTTCTTCTTCTCCCTCAAACTGTTCCCCCTTACTCACAGCTTCCCCCTCAAATGGTGCTTGCTCCTCTTCCTCATTCACTTCTGCCTCGTTAAGAGTGGCAGAAGGAACAATGTCCTGTTCTCCTTTTTCTTCTTCCTTTCCTTTTTCTCCTTCTTCTTTTTCTTTTTCTCCCTCACCTTCTTCATCATCAGAACTTACTTCCACCTCCTCAATGGCATGTTCCAGAATCCCTTTTTCATTCTATAGAGAATTCTAGTCCATCCAATGGGACTCCAAACTTCTTGAAAATACATGTTAATAAACCTCTATAGCCTACCATGAGGCCCTTTTCAATACATTCAGATAAATGTGACACCATCAACGACGGAAAATTGATTTTGATGTGGTTAGCTAAACAGTAGATGAGTGTAGCGTCGCGAAGATTCACCTCACTACGCTTGGAATTGCGTGGTAAAATAAATCTTCTTGCAATGTTGTAAAGCAGTTTGTGGAGTGGAGACAGAGACATGTGACTGAATCGTTTTTTACCATCTTGACCAAGAAATTTTAACACAGTTTTCTCAGTAATACCCGAAAAGACAATCTTTGACCCTACGTGATACGTATCAAACCCTAGAACAAGAACTTCAAACCATTCACCCAGCATTAAACTATTAAATTCAATTTTAATGTCTTTAATCGTACTTGAACAAACCCCATTATCGATTGTAAAATTTTGAATAAACTCTCTCATGAGATGTGGATAAATCGAATTGCACGAAAAATTACTCATTAATTCTTCCCAACCTTGATTACTTAAAATGGCATGTAATTGAGGAAAGGGAGTAGAATCATACCAATACTTGTCCAAACCAAAACCTACGGACATTTCCTTAGCAACTTCCTCAGCACAATCAGGATCCACTACCTTGGCCTTCTTTGCGGGTTTTGAAGATGAGCTTCCTTTTGTGGTAGAAAAAGCCCTTTTTGTGCCGACATGCATGGGTTTTGATGTTTTGGGTTTAGATGATGGTGTTGATGATTGAGGGGTGTCTGATGAAGGGTGAATAACTTGAAGCGCTTCCGGTTGAATGAATTTGGGTGCTTTGCCTTTTGGGTTCTTGGTTGATGAGGTCTTGGGAGATTTCATGGTGAGGAGGAGATGAGTTGATGAAGGTTAGGGATTGTTGAAAGAGGGAAATGGAGTGACGGTTTGCTAGGAGTAGTACAAGTAGTGGATTTATGAATATGATGGATGTGACGTGAGGAGTGTAGGGGTTATAAAGGTATGAAGGGACGGTTAGTGAAGAGTTTGTACTACTTCTATATTGGCGGTTTTAGGAGGTGTAATGGGTAGTTATTAATTAAGCTTAGTTCGTTGAATATATCGCTTTAGACGACTACTTTCCGAAACACCTCGATGATCCGTCTTCCATTTCTTAAAATAAGTTGGCTCAATAATTTAAAATAAAATGAAATGCTAGAATTTGTGGAAAAATAAAATAAATTTTTTGTGATTTTTGAAAAATAAAATTATAATATGAGGATAATATAAAATAAAATAAATTATTCTACTTGGTCTATTCAGTTTAAGCAAGCAATCAAGACAAAGTTTATGACATGTACTTAAATAGATGCATACCTAAATCTCGCAATGATTGAATGATCAATCTTGGCTGTTGTGGTTGATCTTAACCCTTCTAATTTTCACGTTGTTTAGAGGAGGAATACTAGCATTAAACTTTAGTGAATCTTGATCATACCTAGCTCCAACCTCATCTTTTCGAATTGTTCCCTTGGAAGTAGTTTAGTCATTATATTGCAACTTGATCACTAGTATTGACATGTTTAACAATAATATTTTTATGCTCGACATTAGCCTTAAGAAAATGATATCTAATATGAATATGTTTAACTCTAGAATGATGCACCGGATCTTTAGAAATGCAAATGGCACTAGTATTATCACAATAAATAGGAACACATTCAAGTTTAATACCGAAATCTCTTAGCTGTTGTTTAATCCACAACATTTGGGAACAGCAAGCTGCTGCTGCCACATATTCAGCTTCTGCAGTGGATAAAGCTACTGTGTTCTGTTTCTTGGAACTCCATAATACCAAACAAGATCCATGAAACTGTACCATTCCTGAAGTGCTTTTTCAATTCACAAGATCACTTGCATAGTCTGCATCACTATACCCTTTCAAGTCATAGACATCAATTTTAGGATAAAATAGGGATAAGTCATCTATTCCCTTTAAATATCTTAGAATTCTTTTTACTGCCGTATGATGTGATTCTTTAGGATTTGATTGAAATCTAGCACACAAACCAACACTAAAGGATATATCAGGTCTACTAGCAGTTAAGTATAGTAGAGATCCTATCATGCCTCTATACATCGTTTGGTCAACACTAGTTCCATTAGAGTCTTCATCTAACCTAATGTTAGTGGCCATGGGTGTATGGTTTGTCTTAGTATTATCTAGTCCATATTTCTTTAGGAGTTCTTTTATATATTTTTGTTGATGAATAAAAATACCGTTAGCAGTTTGTTTAATTTGCAAACCAAGAAAGAAATTTAATTCTCCTATCATACTCATTTCGAACTCATTACTCATTAGGTTAGCAAATTCCTTACATAGCGATTCATTAGTAGCACCAAAAATAATATCATCAACATATATTTGAACAACTAAAATATTCGAACCTTTATTCTTAAAGAATAAGGTTTTGTCAATTTTACCTCTTATGAACTTGTTTTCAATCAAAGACTTAGATAATCTCTCGTACCATTGTCTAGGTACTTGCTTTAGCCCATAAAGAGCTTTATCAAGCTTGTAGACGTGATTCGGAGAAATTGGGTTTTCAAAGCCAGGTGGCTGTTCCACAAATACTTCTTCTTCTAGAAACCCATTTAATAATGCACATTTTACGTCCATTTGATATAATTTAAAATTCATGAAAGCAGCAAATGAAGTAAGAATTCTAATAGCTTCTAATCTAGCTACGGGAGCAAAAGTTTCAGTATAGTCAATACCTTCCTGTTGATGTATCCTTTTACCACCAACCTTGCTTTGTTTCTGACTATTTTGCCATGCTCGTCCAGCTTGTTCCTAAATACCCATTTTAATCCAATTATCTTCTTGTTCTTCGGTTTTGCTTCCAAGTGCCACACTTTATTTCTTTCAAACTCATTTAATTCATCTTGCATTGCAACTACCCAATCTGAATCTTGTAAAGCTTCTTCATGATTCTTGGGTTCCATAGTTGATAGAAAAGCAAAGTGTGCACAAAAGTTTCTCATTTGGGACCTCGTTTGTATGCCTTTTCCCATATCACTTAGAATCAAGTCTAGTGGATGTGACTTTTGGTGTTTCCACGGCTTTGGTTCTGATTTGGCTCAGCATCAATTCTTTCTTCTTGAACTTTGATAAGTGCAATTATTTGCACTAATCGTTTATATTTTTATGCTCCTTTGCGGTGTTTTGAAGGCGATTCGGGGTCATTTCGTTCGGTTTCACTCTATTTCGGTGTCTCATGGTCTAAGTATGGGAAAACGGGTGAATTATGGTATTTTGAGTTGTTTTTGTGGGTGTTCGGTGCTAACCTTGTTTACATTGCTCAAAGAACGTATCAAGCTATCAATTTTGTCAAGCCATGAAGAGTAAAAGAGCAAAAGAGTAGAAAAGTATTGTTAATGCAAAAGTTTTGAGGTGAAATTTGATACATGTCTACTCTTTTGTCCATAACTTTTGATAGAAAGATCACATTGATGCAAGGTTTGCGGCATTGGAAACTAGACTTCAAGGGCTTTCCAACGGTATATTATATGTCCGATTCCGATAACCGAGCAAGAAATGGCGAACGTTTGAAGTTTGCTGAAGCTGTCAGCCCAAATCGCCGACTCGGCTTCCGGGGCTTGGAAGGCAACGCCGAGTCGGCTTTAGTCTTCTGTTTTTTTCCGCACACTATTTCTGATTACTTTATTTTTGATTTATTTTCTTTTATCTTTTTTTAATTAGTTTCTTAGGGTTTATTAGTAGGTAATTAGAGACATATTAGAGAAGCTTCCTAAGCCTCCTTGAGAGAGCATGAGGGAGGGAGATTGAAACCCTCTTCTTCTTCCTCCTTCCTCCTTAATCTTTCTCCATTAAAGACCATTTTTATTCCTTGTAAGCTTTTAATTTCTTGTTTTTCTTATTAGTAGTTTAATCTTTCTTTATCAATTTTGTATTAGTTTAATCTTCCTTTGTCAAACTTTAATTATTTTCTTAGAAATTGTTATTCCTTAAAAGTAGTTTGTTCTTCATTGTTGTTATTTGAATTATTTGTGGTTTCATTTGGTCTTTAATTATTGTTTTTCTTACTTTGTCATTTAATTTATTGTTAGTCATGTTTAATATTATCTTAGGGTTTATTTTAATTGCATTCACCATGATTAGTGAGTAGATCCATTTTCTAGGGTTAGGGTTTGAGCCTATTAGTTGAGCATGAATTGATTCATGGATGTGTCTATGAAACTATGGATTAAAGTGTTTAAATTGTGCCAATTAACCCTAAATTAAATATGCTTTGTCGGACTAGTCAATAGAACTAGCGTGTGAGATTGGGATCGACTTTGCTATAGGGTAAATTTTAGTTAAATTCTTATTAATTCGTTCAATAAAATTAACGTGTGAGAATTGAATTAGTAGGGTCTAAATCTAATAGTTAATCAACAGAGCGAGAGTTTGAGATTAACAAGATCATATTTAATCACATAATTAATCTGACATTTCATAGACATTATTGAGAATTGGATCATGCAACACTTTAGGGGATTCCCGACACCCTAGATTTCATCATCATATAGTTTAATCTCATATTTCTTATTGCATTTTTAGTTTGTTAGAAAACAATCAATCAATCCTTTTTGTCCCTAAGCAATATAATCAATCGAAATTACCAAGTTTCTTGTCCTAGCTTCCTTGTGTTCGACCCGCGACTACACGTACACCGTGCGCTTGCGGTTTAAAAAAAATTTGCACATCAAACTTCTATTGGGATATCTGGATTTGGAGCTGCAGGCTGTTCCATATCTGCCTGTTGTTCCTGTTCTTGATTTGGTTCAGCATTCTGAACCTGTTGTTGCTCTTCTTGATCTTGCTCCTTTTGCATATTTTCATCTTCGTCCAGATTAGCAAGACATAATTAAAATCACCTGTTTCTTGTTCACTTGTCATAAAGTTAGTTTAATCAAATATAATGTGAACAGATTCTTCAACACACATAGTTTTCTTATTATAAATTCTATAAGCTTTACTGTGAGATGAATAGCCAAGAAATACTGCTTCATCACTTCTTTCATCGAATTTACCTATATTTCGTTTTCCATTTACATGCACAAAACATCGACATCCAAAGACTCGAAAATATGAAATATTAGGTTTAATTCCTTTAAATAGTTCGTAGGGGGTTTTAGAAGTGATTGGTCTAATTAATACCCGATTTAATATATAGCATGCAGTATTAACGGCTTCGGCCCAAAAATTTCTAGGTTAATCACTAGCTATTAACATGGTTCTAGCCATTTCCTCTAAGGTTCTATTTTTACGTTCAACCACACCATTTTGTTGTGGTGTTATAGGTGTAGAAAAATTGTGACTGAAACCATGCTCATTACAATAATCCATAAACCAGCTTGAATTTTCAAATTCTTTACCATGATCCGATCTTATGTGGACTAGTTGATTGTTACTAGATTTCTGAATTTTAGTGGCAAATGCAACAAATTCATCAAAAGCCTCATCTTTGCTAGACAAGAATAAAGTCCATGTAAATCTACTGTAATCATCAACTATAACAAATACATATCGCTTACCGCTGCGACTTTGGATTCTCATTGGTCCACAAAGATCCATATGAATTAATTCAAGTGGCCTAGAGGTGGTCACGACCTTTTTAGGTTTGAAGGATGACCTAGCATGTTTTCCTTTAGCACAGGGATCACATACTTCATTCTTTTGGAATTTAAGGGACGGTAATCCTCTTACTAAGTCTTTAGATCGTAAAGTATTAAACAATGAAAAACTAGCATGACCTAATCGTTTATGCCAAAGAAGAGGGTCATCTTCTATAACACTCAGACATGTTAGACTGGTTTTAAGAACAGTGTGCAGGTCCACCACGTAGGTGTTCCCTTTTCTGATTCCTTCCAGAATGGTGTCTCCTGTGTCGTTCCTAAAAATGATGCACTTTTCAGAAGTAAAGTTTACAGAGTTACCTTTGTCGCAAAATTGAGAGATACTTAAAAGATTGTGTTTTAAATTCTCGACCAAAAATACATTATCTATAGCATGGGAACTTGACCTTCTTATCTTTCCTTTTGCAATGATTTCTCCTTTCATGTTGTCGCCAAAGGTCACAGTTCCTCCATCATAGGCTTCCAGTGAGAGAAATTTTGATCTATCGCCTGTCATGTGCTTGGAACAACCACTGTCGAGATACCATGAGCTGTTCCCCCTCACTAGAACCTCTTTTCCTTTGGACTTCTCATCATGCGTCGCCATTAGACAAAGATTGGCTGTTTCTTCTTCTTCAACGGGAGCTTCGGTTTCGGCCTCGCTTTCGGACTCCCCATGCAGCTATCATGGCTTTGCGAAAGTCGGCTTTGTTGAAGTTCCCTTTTGCTGGTTGTCATCCTATTTCTCTTGCCTTCCCTTTACCCTTTTCATTTTTCCATAGAGGGCATTCCTTGATGAAGTGCTCGGTACATCCACACTTGTGACATTCATAGGTTTTGGAATTCGAAGTTCCTCTTTCTTTGTTGTTTCTTTGATTATTATAGCGATTGTTCCTAAAAGAACTTCTTTAATTTCCTAACCAACATTGCTGCCTCTTCCTCATCAGTTTCTGATTCTTCTTGATCGTTTGCTGCCAGAGCCAGACCTTTGTTCCTGGAACTGTCAGCTGTTCACAGATGTAATTCATGAGTCATAAGGGAACCAGCGAACTCTTCCAGATTGAACTTTGTGAAATCTTTGGATTCTTGTATGGCTGTGACCTTAGCTCTCCAACGATCATCTTGAGGTAGACTTCTTAGGAATTTTCGTACCTGTTCATCTGAGGGAATTAGCCATCCAAGGGAGACAAGCTCATTTGTGATGTTCGTGAATCTAGTAAACATTTCTTGAATGCTTTCTCTAGGTTCCATAACAAATCTTTCGTATTTTGACATAAGCAAGTCAATCTTGGAACGCTTTACTTCACTTGTTCCTTCGTGGGTAACTTCCAGTAGATCCCAAATCTGTTTTGCTGTTTTGCATCCCACAATGCGATTGTGTTTGTTTGGACCAAGCCCACAATGAAGTAATTTGATAGCAAGAGCATTTATCTCCATTTTCTGAAAATCTTCTTTCTCGTATTCTGTTATCGGTTTGGGAACACTCTCTTTATTGAAGTTGGTAGTTGTTACCTCAAAATCTCCAATTTCGATGACTCTCCAAACTTGATAATTCTCGGCTTTGATGAAGATCTACATCCTATTCTTCCAATACGTGTAGAATTTGCCATCGAACATTGGTGGTCTCTGAGTAGAGTAACCTTCTTCCATGCGTTCGTTCATTTTCAACATCTCTAATAAACCAAGATACGGCTCTCTGGGTTTCCTGATCAAATGAGGAACAGGGCTCTAATACCAATTGTAGAAACACTTAGAGATATGAAACTCAACAAGAGGGGGGGTGAATTGTTGTGTTGCCCTAGGAGTATTTTTGCCCTAATTTTCTTGCGGATTTTTTAATAATAAAAATACTCAAATAAAAATAAAGAAACTAAAAAGAACACCAAGATTTGACGTGGTAAACTTTCTTGGCCTTATAAGAAAGAAAGCCACGACCCACTAGGGATTTCAACTTCTCTTATTAAATTTATGTAATTACAATTCTCTATTACATAAATTTCTCTTCTCATTCTATTCTCTAGGCCTATTCTTCTCTTCTCCTTCTCTTGTTCCTTCTTCTCGCGTCTCTCTTCTCTCTTTACATAAAATTCTCACTTTTCCCCTTTAGACTTCCCAAAGTCTAAATTGCACACTCATAAAAACCATACAAAAGTAATTCTCTAAATTGGATGAACAAATAAAGAATAGCACTAGGAAATATTTATGGATTTAAATGGCAATTAAGAACACTTAATATTTCCCTTTTCTTGATTTAGATCTCACGAAATTCTTTATGGGAGCACTCAAATGATTAGCGTGATTATTTCTCTCCCAATATCTCCCATTGGCACTAGACAAATTTTACGTGAAAGTGTCTCTCTCCCAAAGATCTCCTTAAAAATGCCGGTTAAAGAAAACCTTCATTTATATACTCACCATATTAGGGTTTTCCATAATCCCATGACTTAACGGTGTGGGATTAGTGGGCATATACCGTGGGATCATGCGCAAGAATACTTGGTAGTTACTCCAAGTCTTTCCTTGTCATTTAGCTAAAAATAGCCAAGACCTATTTTTAGGGAGCTAATTTTTAGGATGAGTTATTTTAGAAGTTAGTTACTTAATTCCTTAATTAATTCCCTTGTGCTACCTTGACTTATCCAACCGTACAACAAAAAATAAAAAGTAAAATAAAACTGAAAATTATTTTCCTAATTATTCGTTGACCAATTCTCGAACCGTTGATCTGGGAACACTGCACTGTCTCTGTTTGAACAATCTTCGATTCTGACTAATCTTGAAACTGTTCCATACCTTCTAGAGTAGCAATGTCCTTTCACAACTTCTTAAAATACCATCGACGATCTTTTAATGACCGGATATATAACCTATCAAAACAATCTCCAAACACACTTTTTTGTTTATAAAAGTTTAAGTCATCATCAAAACCAAATGGGCCAACAAAAATAGTGGAAGGTACTCCTAGTTGTAAAATGATTACTTGTGCTACTCACATGTAATGGTTACAGGTAATCACCAGTGAAGTTCAAATTTTAGAAGCTCCAGTTGCACCTATTTTGATTTCTACAGAATTGCAATTACTCAAGAATTAGTACCAAGATGTTTTTGCAGATCTCTTGGCGTTACCTCCTTTGCGAGGCATTTTTGATCACAGAATACCTTTGGCAAATGATCAAACTACAGTTAACATAAGACCTTATAGATATTCTCTCAAACATAGGGATATCATTGAACAACTAGTTCAAGACATGCTTGATAGGGGTATCATTCAATTTAGTTGCAGTCCTTTTTCCTCTTTAGTGGTGCTAGTAGGCAAGAAAGATGGTACATGGAGACTATGTGTTGACTACAGGGATCTCAACAAGAAACTATAAAAGATAAGTTTCCTATACCTGTTGTGGATGAATTAATTGATGAATTAGCTAGTGCAAGTGTTTTTACTAAACTTGAGCTTAGGGCTGGTTATCACCAATTAAGGGTGCATCCAAATGATTTTTATAAAACTGCTTTCAAAACTCATACTGGACATTTTGAATTTTTTGTAATGCCTTTTGGTCTCACTAATGCTCCAGCCTCGTTTCAAAAATGGATGAACATTGGAAACATTTGACTCTTGTGTTTGACTTGTTAAGGACTCACCAGATGTTTTTCAAGGAATCCAAATACTCTTTTGTTCAACCTAAGATGGAGTACCTAGGACACTTTAATTTCTGGAAATGGAGTAGAAATAGATCCAAAGAAGGTGGAGGCAGTTGCTAATTGGCCTGTTCCCAAGATAATTAAGGATTTGCGAAGTTTTTTGGGCCTCACTGGATATTATCGAAAGTTTATTCCACACTACGCCTTGATTTGCAAACCCTTGCATGAAATTCTTAAAAAACACAATGTGGTGAAAAAGTGTGAGTTGGCTTGGTCTGAGGTTGCTCAAGATGCTTTTGACAAGCTTAAACAGGCCCTTATCAATGCTACATGTCTAGCTGTTCCAAATTTCGAAAAACTTTTTATTGTGGAGACTGATGCTTCTTCAACGGGCGTTGGGGCAGTGTCGATGCAAGAAGGGAGACCTCTAGCTTACCTTAGTAAGACTTTAGGTCCGAAATGTCAAAGACTTTCAGTCTATGAGAAAGAACTGTTGGCAGTCGTTCATGCAGTCCAAAAGTGGGAACAATACCTATCCTCAACTCATTTCTTAATCAACACTGACCAAAAAGTCTCAAATGGTTTTTAAAACAGAAAGTATCAACTCCTTTTCAACAATTTTGGTTATCTAAGCTCATGGGTTTTAGTTATGATATCCAATACAAGAGTGGCAAGGAGAATATAGCGGTAGATGCATTATCAAGAGTTGATGGGTCTACAATCTTGTGTTTGGCAATTTCTATTATTGATTCTGACCTACTTGGACAAATTAAGAACAGTTACCACCTAAATAACAACTTCATTTCCATTATTGAAGAATTACAAGATCAACAAACGTTTGCGGGCTACACCTTACAAGGGGGTGTATTGAGAAAAAAGGGGAGAATGGTTATAGGGCCTATGCATTCCTTGAAACACAAGCTTCTTTGTTGGCATCATTCCTCACATGAGAGTGGTCATGGTGGAAGGAAACTCACTTTAAAAAGAATCAAAAATTTATTCTACTAGAAGGGGCTTAACAAGGATTTTAGAGCTTTCATTAGAAATTGCCAAGTGTGCTAGACTTCCAAATATGATATTGCTGCTAATCCAGAAATATTGCAACCTCTACCTATTCAAGATGAGGTCTGGATTGACATATCCATGGACTTTATTACTGGTCTACCTAAGTCGATGGGTAAAGAAGTCATATTTGTGGTGGTTGGTAGACTGAGTACGTATGCTCACTTCATTCCTTTATCTCATCCCTTCACTGCTGTGGAGGTAGCTCAAGCTTACTTAGACAACGTCTTTAAGTTACATGGATGACCAAGAAGTATTGTGAGTGATAGAGACTCAATTTTTCTCTGTAATATTTGGAAAGGGCTTTTTACAATCCAGGGCACCAATTTACTCCTTTCATCAGCTTACCATCCTCACACCGATGGGCAAACGGAAGTAGTTAACAGATGCCTAGAAACGTATCTAAGATGCATGTGTTCAGAAAATCCCAAAGAGTGGTGTATGTGGCTTCCCTTAGCTGAATGGTGGTATAACACTTACTTTCATACAGCTATGCAACTGACACCTTATGAGGTGGTCTATAATCAACCACCTCCCCTATATTTTAACTTATTTGCCTGGTGAGTGTATTAATGCAACACTTGACAGAAGTATGCAAGATCGAGAAGCAAGGCTGACAGAGCTAAAATTTCATCTAAAAAGGGCTCAACATAGAATGAAAACCTTCACAGATCACAAAAGATCAGAGAGGCAGCTTGATGTGGGTACTTGGGTTTGGCTTAAACCACAACCTTATAGACAACGTACACTACAAATGGGTGAGAATTAGAAGCTAGCTCTCAAGTATATTGGGCCTTTCTTAGTCATAGCTAAGATTGGTCAAGTTGCTTACAAGCTCGACTTACCACCGGAAGTGCAGATCCACAATGTAGTTCATGTGTCCCAACTTAAAAAAATCCATGGTCTGTTGCCTGTTGCAAGACACATTCCTGACTGGTTGTCCGACCATCATGTTGATACTCCTATGGAACCAGAAGCTATTGTTGATCGCAGGATCATCAAAATTCAGAATAGAGCTGTAGTGCAATATCTGGTTAGATGGAAGAATTTTGTTGCACACGAAACAACTTGGGAAGATGCATCCTCTTTTGCAAGAAGGTTTCCTGATTTCCTTCTTTAGACTTGAGGACAAGTCTTCATTATAGGAGGAGGGTATGTTGTAGTCAGTAGCTATCACGTGAGCTTAATGTTCTATCACGTGAGATCCATATGCATTTTTGTTCAGCTATTAGAATTCAGTGTGTAACCGTATATATGGGCAATACTATTTCATTTGATGAATATGAATAAAATTACTTCTTTTCTCTATTTCCTCTTCTCTCTCTCTTTTAAAGTTTGCCTTGGGTTTTCAAGTATTCTCTATATTGTCAATTGTAGAACACATCAAGAAAGTTCTACAACATTGCCGGCTGGTGATCTGCGCCCAGGCGTGGCGTCTGGCAGTGCATAGTGGTGGAGGTGGCGGCCAATAGCAAGGTTTGGTGGTGTGTAAAGAAGAGGGAAAAGTGATGAAAGTAGAAGAAATAGGAGTTAGGGTTTTCCTCTACAGTCTTTCTCCCTCTTTTTATTTTATCTTATGTTATTTCTTTCTTTCTTTCTTTCTTCTTTGTTTTCAAATGTTATCCATCTAAATAATACATTTACTTTCAATCTCAAAATAACCAGAACAACCTTCTATGCTAGCAAATTTGAATTCAAAATTATAACTTAATTGGACATCATTATTTAAGTAATAATAAATGTTCACTTTATATAAATATATAAGCATTTATATACATATAATTATAAAGAAAATATTTAAATTAATTCAAACTAATTTTATTGAAATATTGAAATTGCCCAAAATTTGTCATTGTAAATAAGTAATGATTTCATAATAGACGGGGGTGTTACACTAAGTACAATTAAAGTAGTGGGACAATATGTATTAAAATATTAGGTCCAAAAGGGGTTCAAAGGAAAGGACAAAAGGAACAAATGGAAAACCGAGTCAGCAGGAAGAGCCGAATCGACTGTCATGAATTTAGGCCTAAAGCCGAGTCGACTTTAGGTTCTAGAAACATAGTTTTGTCCAGAAGGAAAAGCCGACTCGGCTTTTTTGCCCTATTTTGTTTGTTGATGTTTTTCAGTTTTCTTTGAGTAAATGCATTGAATTCCTATACTTATTTCTCTTGAATTCTGGAGTTAAAAGGGAATATTATGGAATATAATGCTCATGAATGTCATAGATTAATGGTATTGGTTGTGTGCTCATCAATTTGATCATCAATGGTGATTATTATGTCATGACCCTTTAAGCTATACTCTTGTAGTATAAATAGGGCTTGGTGATGTGTGCTAGCTACACACCTTTATTGAATTCTCATTCTCTTACTCTCATTTGTTTGTATTCTTTTCAAGAGAATAATTAACTCTTGTTTAGAGTTTCCAAATATTATACTTTTCTAAACACATAGTTGTTAAGTGACATACCCTAAGTACTAAGGGTGTGTTGTGTTTTTTGTATCTCGTTGTGAATTTCCAATCTCAACTCAATTACCTTTGTGGCGGAAATATTACATAAGAAATGCGATCGCACGCCTATAACAAGTATCAAGCTTCGGGGTAACGGTTGTCATTACATATACAATCTTCAAGTCTTTTTAGTGTTGGTTGTTTGTAATTTCATTTTGCCATCAATAAAGGGATAAATACAAATTCCCATTTTGTAATTTGTATTTGCTTAATAATCTTTTGTGATATTATCTTCGGAATGACAACTATCAAAGATTTTACATCTAACTTCGCTAAGTTGGAAAAATTTATCTGTGTCAATTTTCAACATTGGCAAAAAAAGATGATGTTCCTCCTAACTACTTTGAGCGTGCTTACATGATAAGTACCCCTAAATCGGAGGAGTCTGAAGATGAAACTCTTGAGCAAACGAGGAAGAGGAGTAAGTGGGAAAAAGACGATTTTATTTTCCAGGGCCATATCCTCAATGGGATGCAAGATTCTCTCTTTGACCGCCCCATAATTGATCAATTTCGTGAATTGCAAAGAATGCATGCAAATTTAAAATTACACAAAATTGAAATAGATGAATTTTTCCTTCTGTCAAGCATTATAGACAAGTTGCCTCCTTCTTGGAGGGATGTTAGACATGCTTTAAAGCATAAAAGAGAGGAGATTACACTCTCCAATCTTGGACAACATATTGTTGTTGAGTCTAGCACACGGATTTAAGGGAATCGGAAGGATGAAAATCCTAATGTTGGAACTATTAATATGCTTGCGGAAGGGAGACCATCCCGTTCCGGTGAGAAAAGGAAGAAGGTTGATTCTTCAAATGGGAAGGTCACTATCTCAACTACCGAAAAGGTTTGTTGGGAATGTGAAAAGCCCGGACACCAAAAGAAGAATTGCTTTGTTTTCAAAAACAAGCAAAAGAAGGCAAAGGACAGTGGTCAAGCTTCTACAAGCAAAGACCCCTCTACTCAAGGTTATCATGCAAGTTTGAATGAAAATTTCTCTTTAATTAATTTTTCTTCAATGAATACTAATTTAAGTGTTGTGCAGGATGATTCTTTGTCTTGATGGATCGATTCGGGGGCTTTGAGACATGTATGTAATTTTAAAAGATGGTTTAAATGCTTTCACAAGGTGGTTGATGGGGAGCATCTCTTTATGGGAAACAACGCACCTATCATAGTCCAAGGCAAAGGACAAGTTGAGCTATTGTTTACTTCGGGGAATCTCTCAGTTTTAAGGGATGTTTATTATGCATCTCAAATTAGTAGAAATCTTGTCTCGGGTCCAATATTGAATTGATTTGGGCCACAAATTAGTGTTTGAAGCCGATAGGTGTATTATCTCTATGAATAACTTGTTTGTATGTAGGATGTGCTTACTTATGTAATAGTTTATTAAAATTGTCTTTAGATTTGAATAGAACTCTATATGTAATATTTCAAGCATGAATGATAGGGATGATTTGCATTACTTGTGGCATGTTAGACTTGTAAATTTTGATAAAATTTCTTTTATGTCCAAGCATGATTTGATTCCTATGTATATATAAATGTCGAATAATTGCAAAACGTGTATGCTAAATTAGAACACAAGGATACCATTTAAAAGTGTTGAACGAAAATCCAAAATTTTGGAATTGATTCATAGTGAGCTTTGTGACTTTCATAGTACACCATCATTGGAAAATAAGAAATATGTCATAACTTTTAGGAAAAATTGTCGGGAATAATCCAAACTATTGACAAACTGCTGTGAATAATCCATACTATTGATTATTTATGAATAATCCCACCTTTACAGTTTATTTTCTCGTGGCACCCCAAACGAAATTTGACCTATTGTAGCAGGTTTTATCAATTGTTTACAGGTCATCTTCTCCATTGTCTTTTTATAAAATCCAGCCACTGATTTCAAGCTCTTCTCCATTGTTCTTCCATTTTGTTCTTCCTTTTGAGTTTACCCCCATACCAAAACATTACTTGAAAATTTTAAAAATTATTAAGCTAAAAAATCAACACAATTAAACATAACTACCAATGCATTTCTACAACAACAAAGAAAACATTAAAGAATCAAAGATTAAAGGGAGGAATTGCAAAAAAATTACTATGGTTTGATTGAGAACAAGACAACCCACGCACAGCAAAATTCGAAGAAGACCCACGCACAGCAAAATTCGAAGAAGTCCCACGCACAACAAAATCCGGAGAAGACCCGAAATTCGTCCCTGAATTGCGACAATAAACCATAATTTTTTGAGGAATTGCAGTTGATGGTGGTGGAATGTTGATTATGGCGTGACAGATTTTGAAGGTTGATGATTTCGAATGAAGATGGTGTTGCAAATTTTCGAAATTTTGAAAGGAGAAAGGAAGATGGTGAGACATGAATGAAGATTGGTGAGTTTTGTTTATTTTTATGGAAAATTAAATTAAAAGAAGATGAAAAATGAAACTCTAACCTGGAATAACAGGTAATAGATGTGCTGGGGGTGCCACGAGCAAAAAAACTAGAAAGGTGGGATTATTCATAAATAATCAATAGTTGGGATTATTCATAGCGGTTTGTCAATAGTTCGGATTATTCCTGACAATTTTTCCTAACTTTTATTGACGATTATTCCAAGTTTTGTTATGTATACCTTTTACATACAAAAGATGAGGCTCTTGATCATTGTAATCATCATCATCATCATCATCGTACCCAGTATTCCCGCGCATAGGTAGATCTATGTTCAGGGTCTGGGGAAGGAAACTCGACGGCGTCTCATACCCATAAGGAGAGGGCGGTCAAAAGAGTCCTTCGGCTCAAGAAGAGTCTTCAACGATAAGAACCTGAAAATACCCGAACTCCTGCATCTTACACACAAGTTAGTCAAGCATATAAAAACAACTAGCCGCAAGCAGAACACAGACAAAAAGTAAAACCCAGAAACAAACAAGACTAGTACTCTAGGACGTGGATAAGGCGCCGCCATTTGGCCCTATCCCTGGTCAGGTCCTTAGAGAGGTGGAGATCGTGCAGGTCGATCTTAATCTGCTCGTCCCACGTCCTCCTAGGTCTTCCTCGGCTTCTCTTGCCTTCTACTACAATGCGCTCGATCCTTCTTACTGGGGCGTCATGGGTGCTTCTCTGCACATGCCCAAACCATCTCAACCTATGCTCCCGCATCTTTGCAGAGAGAGGTGCAACCCCTAGCTTCTCCCTATACTCCCGATTTCTTATCCTGTCCATCATAGTTTTGCCATACATCCATCTCAGCATACGCATCTCTTGATCATTGTAAGATTTACAAAAATGAAGTAAAAATACAAATTAGTTATAAACTTAAAAAATTAAGAACCGGTAAAGAAGGTGAATATTATGATCCAAACTGTTTTAATTCAATGGGTATTATTACACATAGGGGTGCACACAGTCCGGTTTGGTTTGGTCTGACACTAAAATTAGACCAAACCAAAAATTTCGGTCTGGAAATTTTCCAGACCAGACCGGACCGTTTAAAATGTCAGACTGGACCGGACCAAAGCGTTCTACAACGGTTTGGTCTGGTCTGGTTTACGGCTTTTATTTTTATATATTTTCCCAAATTAATATATGTTCTATGAAAATATTTCGCACTTATAAACACTAAACAAATATAATTTGTAATTAGTTAGTTGCATCAACATTATTCAAGTATATATTACTATATAAAAATAATAATATCTCAAAATATATAGGTAGAAACCCGTTTTTTATAAAAAAAAAAGTTACGGTTTTTGGTCAAAGTACGGTTTACGGTCTTGTTAGGTTTGAAAATTTTAAAAATCGGGACCAAACCGTACACCGTAATTTTTTATGAAAAAAAACAGACCTGACCATTTAAACCGTACACCAGGCCAAATACTCAAATTACGGTTTGGTCTAGTTTAGTTTACGGTTTAGACCAAACTTTTTTAAGCCCTAATTACACATGAAACAACTGTCGGATACGCACCACAATCAAATGGTGAGGCGGTGAGAAAAACTGTACTCTACAAGAGATGGTTAATCGGGCTTGAGTGATGGATTTTGGGGGTGAAGCAATGTTGACGGCTTGTCACATTCTTAACCGAGTTCCAATAAGAACAAATAAGGAGACTCCTTATGAACTTTGGTACAAATGAAAACCAAACTTAAGCTATATTAAGGTTTGGGGTTGTAGGGCCATTGTAAGATTGCCCGGTAATAAAAGAAAGAAAGTCGATGAATGAGGGATAGAATGCATTTCTATAAGTTATACTACTCATAGCAAAACTTATATGTTCTATGTTTTAGAACAAAATGACTATATGTCGATTCATTCGATTATAGAGTCAAGAGATACAATTTTTGATGAAAATAGATTCTCATCATTGAGTAGACAAAGAAATTTACAAGTTTGTACCAATGAATATGTTGATGATAATCAACAAGGTTCACCTCTAGATATTGATAAAAATCAACAACTAGATGAACAAGAAATTGTTGATCCTATTCCCAAACGAAGTATGAGACAACGGAAAGCTAAAAGCTTAGGACCAGACTTCCAACTATATTTGGTTGAAGGTACTAGAAGCGAAGTATCTTCTAGTGTACCATATTTATTTAATGTGGAAGTTGACCCATTGACTTATAGCGATACTATGGCATCACATGATAGTGTTTTTTGGAAAGAGGCTATTAATGATGAGATGCAATCTTTCATGGGTAATAACACTTGGGTGTTAGTGGATCTACCTCCCAATTATAAGCCAATAGGTTGCAAGTGGATTTTTCAAAAGAAAATGAAAATTACTGGTACTATTGACAAGTTCAAGGCCCGTTTAGTGGCACAAGGCTTTAAACAAAAGCTTGGTATCGATCATTTCGATACTTATGTACCAGTTGCAAGAATAACCACTATTGGGTTATTGGTAGCTTTAGCTACAATTAGACCTGTGCAACGGGCTAGGCTTCCATTGGGGCCCTTGATCCAACCCACTATAACAAGGGTTGAAAACGGGGTGGGCTTTAAATGGGGCGGGCTCCAAACGGGTCTTATACAAGTTAAAATAAATGGGCTGGATAAGGGTTCTACACAAGGGTTGTATATGGGTTCTTCAAATCTGAAAAGGGTTTGATTCTTCTTCTCTGGTATATTCTTCTGAATCTCAACCTCACTCATCATTCTCCCTCAACCTCTCTTACAATTCTCCCTCTTCTCTCAAGTTAGAAACCAGATAAAAATTTCTCGAAATTATAAAATTAAATTTCCAAATTAATAACCCTAAAATATTTTCCCAATTCACAAACACACAATAATAAATTTCTCTTTTCTTTAAAGTATCACTCAAGTTAATAATGTTTGTATCAATGAAATTGGTTTAATTGTGCGAAGTACTATAACTGGATTAATTTTATGAAATTTCTATCATCGATCCCAATCTCTCCAGTAAATTTTTGGAAGGGTTTGCAATCTTCAGTTGAAGCATAATGGAGCATTTAATGTGTATTTGGAGTTGTAAGGAATAGAATATACTTCGTATGCTTGTTTTTCCACCAAGAATTACAAATCAGAAGCTATAGACTTATCTAATTCTTACAGTTTTATAAATTAATTTTTCATAAAGTATTATTTGTGAGATGCAGATGCAGTCAATTTTATAAATTAATTTGCAATTTAATCAATAAATTATAATAAATGGGCCGGGGCGGGGCGGGGCGGGCTTAATAGCCCGACCCATTTAAAACCCGTATTTCAATTTATAATACCCGGCCCGACCCGACCCGTTTCCAAGTGAACCCGATCCAACCCTTATCCGGCCCATTGCACAAGTCTATCTACAATCTATCATCTAGAAATACACCAAATGAATGTTAGAACCGCATTTTTCTATAGAGAATTAGATGAGGAAATTTATATGAAACAACCCGAAGGGATTGTTTTGGAAGGACAAGACCAAAAGGTGTCTAAACTTATTAAATCCTTATATAGACTTAAACAAGCACTTGAGCAATGGCATGAAAAATTTGATGAAAAGGTTTTGTCCTTTGGATTCAAATTGAATCAAGCCGATAAGTGCGTTTATAGAAAATTTAATAACCATGACAACGAGGTTATCATTTGTCTATATGTAGATGACATGCTCATTTTTGGTACTGGTTTAGTACAAGTTCAAGAAACAAAAGACTTTTTGTCTAGATTCTTTCAGATGAAGGATATGGGGAAGGCCAATGTGATCTTAGGTTTAAGATCACGAGACAATGTAACCGAATCAAGCAGTCAATCTCCCTATGTTGAGAAGATACTTAAACGGTTTAACATGCTTGATAAGGTACCAGTTTCTACGCCCATGGAACCAAGTATGAAATTTGCCAAACATACTGGTCAACCAATTTCTCAATTGGAGTATTCAGAGGGCATATGATCTTTGATGTATGCCATGACCTGTACAAGGCAAGACATAGCTTTTGCGATTTGTAAACTTAGTTATTTAGAAGGTTTTGTGATATGGAGAGTATTAAGATACTTGTTGCGTACCAACGATTACGGTACAACTTATAGCGATGAGCCTCCTATTTTAGAAGGTTATTCCGACGCTAGTTGGATCACTAATGAAGAGGATAATTCTTCTACAAGTCGTTGGGTGTTTGTTTATGGGGGAGGTGTAATTTCATGGTCCTCTATGAAACAAACATGTATAACTGATTCTACTATGTCAGTGGAGTTCATAGCTCTTGCTTCAGCATCTAGTGAAGCGGAGTGATTGAGGAATCTCATGTTTGAGATACCTTTGTTACCTAAGCCAATGTCACCGGTGGCGATTCATGCGAATTACATGACAACCTTAGGTAGGGCTTATAGTCAAGTGTATAATGGTAAGTCTCGCCATATTTCTCTTAGGCACACCCTAGTGCAAGGACTTGTCACTAACGGGATCATAACTTTTGACTATGTGAACACTAAGTTCAATGTGGCAGATTTGTTTACGAAAGCCATGAGTAGGGATTCAATTGAACAAGCATCAACTATAATCGGTTTATGTCAGTAAAGATCATTTGGAAAAGCCCAATTCACACATGAGTAACTTCGTGTCTTGAATTCAATGTGGTAAAGTCCTTTTGATCTTTGTAAGCAATAAGTTCTAATGACCCATCGTTGATTTGGACTGTGATGATCGAGGTTGTCGTCCATTGAAAGTTCTCAAGATAAAGAGTTGAAGATCTCTTGGTGTTGTATCCGTTTCACGGGGATAAGTATTATACGTATTGACTTACCTATATAAGTTTGAAGTGTGGCCACTTCAAGTAGTCAAGGTTGGTATACCGACTATGATAAACTTATGAATAAGATACAGACACGGCCTTATAATGTGTCAGGTTAATAACTTTGTGTTATTGATTTTGCGTGTGCTTCATCTTTAAGTGGTTGGAAGGGTCATTTGATTTAAATCCCAATGAATATCAATTCTTGCTCGATCACTTGTAAAATGTGTTGTACTAGGCGTTTATTCAATCCGTAGGGATATTAGCGTTGATGCATAAAATGAAATTATTAAATTTCTTTTGTAAATGAGAGGGTCATTACACCCTAACTGGGGGAGGATTGTTGAACATTTAGTGTCTAATAATCCTAACTTTATAATCACTAAGTACTACGTAGTGGGACAATATATATTAAATATTAGGTCCAAAAGGGGTTCAAAGAAAGGACAAAAGGAACAAATGGAAAATCGAGTCACAGTAAAAACCAACTCGGTTGTCATGAATTCGGGCCTAAAGCCGAGTCGGCTTTAGGTTCTAAAAACATTGTTTCGTCCAGAAGGAAAATCCGACTCGGCTTTCCTTGTCATAGGTGCAAAAGCCGACTTGGCTTTATGCCTTATTTTGACCGTTGAGGTTTTTCGGTTTTCTTTAAATGAATGCATTGGATTCCTATACTTATTCTCTTGATTTCTAGAGTTATAAGAGAATATTAGGGAATATTAGGCTCATGAATGCCATAGATTAATGGTATTGATTGTGTGGTCATCAATTTGGTCATCAATGGTGATTGTCATGACCCTTAAGCTATACTCTTGTAGTATAAATAGGGCTTGGTGATGAGTGCTAGCTACACACCTTTACTGAATTCTCATTCTCTTATTCTCTTTTGCTTGTATTTTTTCAAGAGAGTAATTAACTCTGGTTTAGTGCTTCCAAATATTATAGTATTTTAAACACATTGTTCTTAAGTGAGATGTCTTAAGTACTAAGGGTGTATTGTGTTGTTTGTACCTCATTGTGGATTTCCAATCTCAAGCCAAGTATCTTTGTGAGGGAAATATCACCAAAGGAAAGTGATCTCACGCCTACAACAAGTATCAAGCTTCCGGATAACGGTTGTCATTACATATACAATCTTCAAGTCTTTTTAGTGTTGTTTTTTTGTAGTTTCATTTTGTCATCAGCAAAGGGATAATTTTGTAATTTGTATTTGCATTATCAAGTCCTTAATAACAGGGTTTTAAAATAAGACAGAACCCAAATTCGAGTCGATGTTTGGGTGAAATCAAAATCGGCTTTATTGGTAACGACTCGTCACCTTCCCATGTCTTGTTTCTGCCAGTTTTGCTGATTTATTTTGTTAGTGTTGTTTGTTATCAATCATCACTAATGTATGTTAACTACTTTTGGCATTTAGTCATGATGAATCATTGTATTGATTCAATAATAAGCTTTGGTGTATCAACCTTTTGGTTCGTAGGTTTTGTTCTGTGAAACACAGTTGTTTTATAAGAAGTCATTGGTTGACACTTTACTCTATAAGCATGGGGAGTGTGCAAAGGGCATTCCACGCATGATATCCATCATTCTATAAATTCATTTTTTGAATTTATTTATGAGCATACATTGTTCATACTTCTGTTTTGCATGTGGTGTATAAAGAGAGCTATTAACTCTTTATACATTATCAAGTAAGTTATCCATCTACAACACTTGTCTTTACTTTTGCAATGTCTTTTGTGTTAGTACATTGTTGTGTAGGACCGTATAGGTTGTATCTCATAATGAATTTTATCATCATCCCAAGCACTTATGAATTTTATACATTATCAAGTAAGTTATCCATCAAGTTTTTGAGCGACAATCATTGTCGCAATCATATCTTCATGGTGTCCATTTTGGTGATCTACAAAGTAAGGAGTTTCATTGTCATCCACACAAAGGAAATACAAATTGGTTTGCAATTTTTTTTTTCAATTGTCATTTTTTTAGTTTCTTCAAATTCTCATTGTCGCACTGTGGATTTGCATTATATTTTCAATATTTCCAACCAGTTTTAGGTTTTGTATATTTGTAATTTTTTTTCTCTTATTCACTAATGGTGAGCAAACCTGACCTTTTATTTGTTTTCTTTTTAGTTGTTAAGAACATTACATATAATTCATCTTCAACATGTTGGATATAATTTTATGGCTTCTTAAATCTACTTGGCCTATTGTGAATATTGGAGACACAAAAATAAAATAAGAGAAACAACTTCAAAGAAAGACAATGTGAATGGTCTTGAACACAAAATAAAAATAGAGGAATAGAATAAGAAGACTAGCAACTTTTAGTATCTTAGAATACCACTTAAACCATCGTTAGTATCATCGATATTGAAGGTCTTATATATATTATCTGTATTTGGGTGGTGGATGTGTATGTCCTATATCATCCATTTTTAGAATTATTGGCGACTTATGTTCACCAAGTAATCAAGAAAAAGATTAAGAATATTAATCTTATGTATTAGTGAAGGTTAGAAGAGGACACATCACACAACACACATTGTGATTGGTTTGTTAGGAATCAATAATACATTGTACTATAGAAAATATTAGCTTGACATGTGCAGAGTTGAAAGTGCAAAATTAAAGACAAAGAAATTAAAAGAAAAGTAAAAGAGCATTCAGTTGAAAAGTAAAAGAATAAGAGAAGAAAACAAAATAAGATGGAAACAAGTTAAGGAATTATGGAGATGCTTAAGATGAAAACATTGCTACATGTATGACATGAGGTGGTGACATGGGCACCAATAACTAGAAAATTCGGAGAAAAAAGATATATATTTTGGAAAATGATTGATGATATAAGCACATTCCACAAGAAAATATACAAGAGATGAATAGTAGCTTGAAAACGCTTGGTAATAAGAATACCAACAAGAAAACGTAAGAAGACAAACGTACTTTGATGACAAGGGAGAGTTGGCGACATGGAAGTCAGAAATGAAAATTCCAAGATAAGAGATTGGCGAGTGGATGACAAGTAGGGGTGTTCATAATAACCCGATCCGGAAATTCCAACCCGAATTATCCGGTATCCGGTTTCTAAAACCGGCTAATTTACCCGGTTTTTGCAAACCGGATAATCCGGATCGGGTACCCGGTTTTAAAACCGGATACCGGATCCGGGTCATGAGTTTTTGAAAACCGGGTATCCGGTATCCGGATTTCTTTTTTTATTTTTATTTTTTTCGTAAAAAAAGCTAATATTATTTTTATTTTAATGATCATGATATCTCTTAAGCTAACCTTGGATTGAATATTTTTTAATAGTTAGTATTTGAATTTTATAATTGTTTTTTCTTAAGTCAATTAACAATAATATTATTCTTTTATTTTCTTAATTAATCTTTAATGACTAATTCAGTTAAAGATTTTTAGGGAGTTTGTATGAATTTTATATAAAAAAAAAAAATTTTAAGTGAAAATAAAGATAACAAATGTATGGTTGAACGACAAAATGACAAAAAAATAAAAAAATAAAAAACATTCTAATAAAACCGAGTATCCGGTTTCCGACCCGGTTTAAACCGGGTACCCGTTTTAAGCCGGGTCGGAACCGGATCGCAATTTTAAGTACCCGAAAAAGCGGGTACCCGAATTTCCGGATCCGGATCGACCCGGTATCCGTTTTTGAACACCCTTAATGACAAGTGCATCGACAATTTGGAAAAAATTTTGAGGTCTTGATTTTTCAGATTATGATAGGGTATTAGAAAGGCTTATCAGAAAAATCAAAAAGATGATTATTTTGAACTATCTAGTGTTAAGTAAGAAGTAATAGTTAGAATATACTGGAATATAGCGGAACGAAGGTGTAAAGTAAGAAAAGAAATATCTAGATAAAATCATAACTTAACTACTATAATAAATAGAGTCTTATGACACATGCATCATGTAGAGCAAGAAGCTCCCATAAAAACAAAGGATTAATCCATGAGCTCAAATGACAAATTATATACACAAAATAGAGATATTGATAAGTGATAAATGAGCTCACATAAAAATAGTAGTGAAGAGTATAAGTGCGGAACAAGTGTCCCACCAAAAATATTGTTGTACAAATTATGATGTAATCAAATATTTGTATTCCAGTTAAAGTAATATAATATTTATTTGGGTCCAACTACAAGTTTCACGTACGCCCAAAACTTCTATCACAGTGTAAATTGTGTGTTAACTAAGACTTTTAAGATAAACTTTTAATTAGTTAGGATGGAAAATTATCAAGTGGTTTAAAGCAAAGTTTTAGGATCATACATTCTACAATTTGAAAATTCAACCAATAGACAATGTCTTAAATTGAGAAAGAGACTTCAGAAATTTTTTTTTAAAAAAAAAGACTTAAATAATCAAATAAATTATTGTACTATGGATTTGGACTAAATAGTCTATTTATTACAGCGCGTCTCATTATGAAACGGGTCTATATAATAGCCTATTATTTCAATTGATTACTGTAAAATCATAAGTCGTTGTTCTAAGGTAATAATTTATCTTTCTAAAACTATATCTTTCTAAAACTATAAAAAATAATTATATCAAAATTATATATGATCACTTTTACGTTATAAATGATCATTTTAAGACAAAATATATATATTGGGTCAGCTTAATGGCCTGAGATGGTCTCACCAAGAGACCTTCTCATTTAAGAATTACTACTTTGTCCATTATAGATTAAATCAAAGAGAATTGATATTTTTTTAAGAAAAAAGGTGGATAATGGTAACAAATGTAGAAAGAAAATGAATCTTGTGGATGAAATTAAAAGAGAAAAAATTTTTAAATGAGATTAAAAGAAAATGATGGATCATTGTTCAAAAATATAAATGATTCAATTTAAGTGGGGACAAAAATAGAAAATGCTGTAAATTCAATGGGACAGAAAGAGTAGTGATTTCATTATCACCTCATATGGTAGCCTTATTTTTAAAAAGTGCGAGGCGCGCTGAGGCGCTAAAGACCCTTAGAGCTTAGACACAAAGCGCAGGGCAAAGGCATGAGCTTTTTGTATGCGAGGCGCACTTTTTCGCTAAAGCTTAAGTTTCAATTTTATTAAATACTCCCTCCTATGCAGCTCAAATATCCCATTTGACTTTTCACGCTTTTTAAGGTGAGTCAAATGGGGAACCTTTGAGTAGGAGAGAGAGTGATATAATGGGTTTTTAATGAAAAGATTAGGGATTTAATGATTCCCTCCAAATTTGAATATTTTTGGTGGAATAATAAAATATTGAATATTTTTGTCCTTCAAAAGTCCATAAATATTTTTATAGTAGCCAAAAATTACATAATTCGAGATACTTAATTAAATTACAGTACATTACATAAGCCGAAAAATAAAATTACATAGAGAATACTACTTAATCTCGTTAAGCCTCCTCAAATCATCAACGGCCTCGGTGTAGTTCAAATCTTTCTTGATCATGTAGGTGCGGATTTTTTTCCGATCCTCGACTTCAAATTGTCCACGTTACCAAAAAAAAATCGATGCGTTAAATTTTTCAAAAATTGCCACCGTATGTTAAACAACCAAAATTTCAATATTAAAAAAAAAATCCATCATCATTGTACAATTCCATTTAAAACCAAAAACCTAATTTAATGTCCAAAAACCACAAACAACAACTGGCGCCATAAACCAAATTAAGAAAACCCCCAAAAAATGCAAACTGAAATGTTACTGAACTGCCAAAATGAAAATTCAAAAACAAACAGAAATGAGCAAAAATGATTGGCGCCATTTTTGCACCAAAAGGCAACATGAGTAGCAATAAATACACCAACATCAGTAGAATTAACTACACTCAACATTTAATACACCCACGACAAACACTTACTATGGCTGGAACAAAAAATTTATCCAGTCAACAAAAGACACAAATCATGCAATGGTTGTTGAGCAAATTAAACAAAAAAGGAAAATCGATGCTAGGTACAATTAATGAGCTTGCAACTGAGTACGAAGTAAGCAGGAAGACAACCATTAGACTTTGGCAGTAGGTTCAGAAACAAATGGACAACAACAGCACAACAATCAATTAGAACAACAAAAGGATAGGGAGACAAGCACCAAACAAAATTCAATTTGATGTGGACAAATTCAAGTCCATCAAATTTGAGCTCAAAGGAATTCAACATTCAGTGACAAAGCAAATGGAGGTATCTTAGTCCACTGTGTGTTGGTGGAAGAAGGATAGGATTATAAGAAAGCACACAAACGCGATAAAACCCACTCTTAATGACAACAACAAATTACACATGTTAAGCTTTGCATTATCTAAGTTGCGATATGATGAACATAATGACTCATTTCAATTTAAACCACATACAAACATTGTGCACATACACTAGTAAAAAGAGTCTCATTAGTGACCCCCTATTTGTATCTTTTATTAAAATATAAGATACAAATAATGTTTTTTGTATCTTTTATTTAAACAAAAGATACAAATAAACGTTATTTGTATCTCGTGTCTAAACACACGATACAAATAATAGTTATTTGTATCTCGTGTTTGAACACACGATACAAATAACTATTATTTGTATCTCGTGTTTAAACACGCGATACAAATAATAGTTATTTGTATCTTGTGTTTAAACACCCGATACAAATAACTATTATTTGTATCGTGTGTTTAAACACGAGATACAAATAATGAAATATTCTAAATTAGGAGCGGGACTCAAGAGGCGGGATTTCAATTAAGCAAGTATTCATCTCCATTATCTCTGCAACTATTCATTGACCAAAATCGTGTGTTCATCTCCTATCGTGTTCATCTCTGCAACTTGCAGGCTTCATTGACCGAAATCGTGTTCATCTCTACAACTTCATATCGTGTGTTCATCTCCATTGACCGAAACCCTCAACTTTGTCTCTGAAAATCCATCCCTTCGAATGTGACCGAAACCCTAAACATTATTTCGCCCTTTCAATATTTTGTTTCTGATCGAAATCGTGAGTGCTGTCGCTCCCCTTGAACGAATCAAGATTCTTTTCCAGGTGATTTCAATATTTCTTTTTCGTTTTGATTTCAATATTCCGACCGAAATCGTTTTGATCGAAATCTTGTTTCAATGGGGTTGAATGAATTGGTGTTTTATGGGGTTTTGAGTTCATATTTTTTATGGGGTTTTGAACTGATTTGAATTTTTTTTCGTTTGAGTTCTTTTTCGTTTGAGTTCATATTTTTTATGGGATTTTGAGAGCTGGTGTTTAGGGTGTATAGTAGCTGGTGTTTAGGGTGTAATTGGTGTAATTAAATTCCAGTAGTAATAGAGTGTAACTGATATATTCCTGGCCAATTACATTGGATACCATCAGTTCGCCTTCACTCCCTCTTTGCGAAGTCTATCTTACCACTATCAGATATTCAGATCCATCTTTGCGAAGTCTATCTTACCACTAATCAGAACCGAATCCAGGTATTATTGTTGCTATAATTGTATCTACAATCGCCATTGATTTCTTAACAGCTATTTTTAATTTTTGATTTTGCAAAGTCTATCTTACCACTGCTTTCTTAACAGCTGTTTGTCATTTTTGATTTTGCGAAGTCCATCTTTGGGAAGTCTATCACTGATTTCTTAACAGTTGTTTGTCATTTTTGCACACTGCTCCCTCATCTTAATTACATGCCATTCTGTTCTTAACAGTTGTTTGCAAAGATGGAGAATTAAGATAGTTTCTAATCCACTTGAAGCCGCTGCTAGTTTCTAATCCCTCTCTATATAAAGGTGCCATTTTGATTCTTTTTAAACCTAAATTCATACGTTTGGAATGTGCAGATTAATCATAATGAAATGATTTTGATTGTTTGTTCATGTTATTACTTATTAATATTATTTGTTTTTAGTTTTCATTTTGTACCGTAAAGTTGGGTTTCTTAAACCATTAGTTGATTCTTGTTTGCCATGTATGTTAAATAATTTGTGTCACTAAAATGCATTTATTCTAGGTCTATTCTAATTTGATTTCATGTTTCTAATGATAAGTTGGTGTTTGGTGTATTATAAGTTGATTGTTGCTGGGTTGTAATCGTCTTGCTTATTCAATATTTGCTTTGGGTAAACTTAGATGTTTTTATATTTTGTGAGATGGGTTTTAGTATTGATTTCAATGTCCTAATGAGCTGCTCAATTGTTTGTTCTTGCTTATTGTTCTTTTCGGATTTGATTTCTTATTTAGTCCATTGATTTTAGTAATATCTTATCATCCTTCCACATAGCTTTTGAAGAATAGGATCCATCATAAGATTTACCTATGATACAACCCAAAATGTTCGTTTTGATCTTGTTAGATTGACTCTAATTAAGGATTACAGACTTGTTCTACTATAACTGAGACAATTCTAAAATGGCAGGCAATTTAATGACTTTCATATTTTACTCAAAAATCTTCTATTGATACATTCAAAAAAAATTGATGTGTATTGTGTTGTCTTTCCTTTGGCTTTATGTGTGTATAGTTGGTATAAATTCGTGATTGGCCCCCAAATGGTATGAAATTTGTTCACTTCAATTTACAATTCAGAATTTACAGGGGGGTTTTTGAATTGGGCGGCATTGATGTGTACTCATGGTCCTCTGAATTATATTAATGTTACTGTCATGGATAAAATATCTTATCACTAAAAACTAAAGAGTAAATACGTATAGCTGCTGCTTCTATCAACCTTAAGCATTGTTACTGTCATGGATAAAATATCTTATCACTAAAAACTAAAGAGTAAATACAGAATTTACAGCTTTACAAGAATGGGATTCTCTTGGTGTTGTTTATTGCGGTTCGTTGCTGCCTGCGCTTGGTGTTGTTTATTGTTGTTGACCTTTTTTCCTAGTTGCACATTCTCCTTGGAGTCAGCTGGAAGCTGCTGGCTAGTTTGTTTCTCCTATGTCTTGAATAGTTGATGTTATAGCTTGCTTATTTATGCAATTTTCTTAGTTTTCAAATTATTTTCATTAATTATACAGTATGATTATGGGTTAGGTTAATGATTTTTTCAGCTGCATTGTTAATGTTTTGATTTCCCAATTGATATATGACACGTTTTAGTTTATTAGAGCTTAGTTCAATTTGTGTGTACAATTTTTGTTCCATCTTGCAGTGATCATGAGGGTGGAAATGTTAGCGCGCACATTGGCCATTTGGTAATAACTTAGTGTTTCATCTTTGTGTTTCAGTTTTGCTTCTGTATGTATTCTTCTTTTGAGCTCATGCTTAAGAAAAACAGGAAGTAGCTATACCTTTCATTTCCATTTTGATTTTCACTTTTAATCTATTTATGTGAATAAACTTAATATGGAAATTTTTGTGAATATGACAACTAAGTTATATGTGAATAAGCTGAATGAAGGTGGTTATGAACACCACTTTTATTGTATTGTGTTTATTTGCAGGTACATGAGTTTAAAAATTTTTGGATTATTCATTTTACAAATGGAACTCTGCCGAAATTTCTGCAGAATTTTTGTATTTGGTGAACTTTTGTTTAACACTTTTATTTAACACGAGAGTCACAGACATACTAAGCTCCCGGTGAGGTTGAACCACATCGGGAATGTCAATCAAAAAGATCCATCCCAAAGATTATGTTCATGTGTGCAGTTGCAAACCCAATTTATTTTACTAATGGTGATGTGTTTTTTGATGGTAAGATAGGAATATGGCCTTTTATTACTCAAGAACCTGCGAAAAGAAGTTCAAAGGACCAAAAGAGGGGGGAATTGGAGACCAAACCAGTGTAATCAATTACTAAAGAGCACATGAGACATATGCTTATCACGAATGTCTTACCCACAATAAGAGCCAAGTGGCCACACGGCATGTCCAAGCACATATTCATTCAACAAGATAATGCAAAGCCACACATTGCACACAAAGATAGAGAATTCACGGAGGAAGCTATGAAAGATGATTTTTTTTATTGAACTTGTACAACAACCACCTAATTTACCCGACATGAATGTACTCAACTTAGGATTTTTTAGGTCAATCTAGGCTTTGCAATATCAAAAAGCAGCCTACAATGTACCACAATTACTAAATGCTGTGAACAATGCATTTGAAAATTTAAGCCCTAAGTGTTTAAGATTTGTCTTTATTACACTACAAGCTTGTATGATTGAAACAATGAAAAAGGCAAGGGGGTATTGATTGTCATATCCCACACATGAACAAAATAAAGGCTGCAAGGGAGGGTACATTGCCAGACACTTAAGTGTAGAGAAACAGTTAGTTTTGGAGTCTCTACAACATTTGTTTACAAGAATAAGTCTACAAACAATGAACCAATTGGTGGACATGATAGGGTATCAAGGAGGTCTTGATGAAACCACACCCCAACAGCAAGAACAATACAGCAGTGAACCAGAACCAACAACACAACCAATAACAACAATAACTATCCAACACAGCAATGAACCAGAACCAACAACACAGATAACAACAACAATAACTATCCAACACAGCAGTGAACCAGAACCAACAAGCCATCAACAACAAAAAATTGAATCAACAAGCCAACAACAACAAGTCCACCATCCAACACAATAGTGAACCAGAACCAACAGAATTGACAGGGACCAACAAAAAACATAACAACATTGTTTTTGGGAAACGAAAGAAGGCCGAGCAACCACTTACCAGTTCAGTACAAGAATTCATGCATGTTTTGGAAAATTTTTGGAGATCTTTAAAATGGGATGTTTCACAAGTAAACAACAAATGTAAAAATGTTATTGTTGTTTAAATTGAAACGTTGTACTCATGGTTATTGTAATGAAAAAGTGGTTGTTTATTTTGCAAACTCTCAGAGTATTAAACGCATGCAAAACATTGAGGAAAAATCGAACATCTTTTGCGCTTTGGTTTTGGGAAAACAATCCAAACCCTAATTTAAGTTCATTTTCTCTTCAGTGGCAATTTAAATTGCTCTCAAAAAAAATCATTGAGCATAAGAGAAAAAAAGCATCGAAAAAACCCTAAATCAATGAAACATCATCATCAGCCACCCACAAGAACATAAACATACTCGAAAATGGGCCAAGCTTATCAAGCCAATCTTCATCCTCACAATAACTGTTAGAGAACACAACATCAATAGAAGTATACTCTCGATCTAGGTTCAGATCAGGCTCTAGAGTGTAGATGAGCTAACCTTCAGAGTCTAGTTCTCTACCCAGCTTAGGATCTGTGTCAACTAAAGACTAATCTTCCTCATATGAGTCAAAAAAATCATCATCATATTACTTTGGGTTTGAGAGAGGAGATTTGCGGATTTTAAGAGGGGAAACATCAGACGCGGAGATGTTAAGTTCAGGTGAATCAATGGTGGGTTTAGGGTTCTTCAGGGGTGAGACTTTGGAAGATTTAGGGTTTTCGTCCATGGTGAAGAAGGAAGGTCGAACCCATAATGCAGGAGGTTAAAGACGAAAAGAAGAAGACGAAGAGAAGAAGACGAAGATAAGGAAACTCAGACCTAGGATTTCATGAACAATGCAGTAGGTTCTAGAATGAGAAAGTGAAAGAGGGGTTTTTAATCTAGGATGGGTAGGGGTGAGATATAAATTGGATGGTGTGATTAAAATGGTGTTAGATTAGGTTAGTTAATTTGATTGTGTATGGAGGTAATAGAAAAAATTAAATGTGTTTATTAAGGTTAAAAAAGTAAATAGGTAAGGTAAATAAGGGTATAAGGGTACCAAAACCATGCTAAAAATGGAAATGGGACATTTAGGGTGACTTCACCCAAAATAGAAATAGGGCATTTAGGCTGAATAGGAGGGAGTGTATAATACTTCAACTAAGAGATTGGCGAGTGGATGACAAGTACATCGACAATTTGGAAAAAATTTTGAGCTCTAGATTTTTTAGATTAGGATGGAGTATTAGAAAGGCTTATCAGAAAAATCTAAAAGATGATTATTTAGAACTATCTAGTGTTAAGTAAGAAGTAATAGTTAGAATATACTGGAATATAGTGGAAGGAAGGTGTAAAGTAAGAAAAGAAATATCTAGATAAAATCCTAACTTAATTTAACTACTATAAATAGAGACTGATGACACTTGCATTATGTAGAGCAAGAAGCTCCCATAAAAACAAAATGATTAATCCATAAGCTCAAATCACAAAATATATACACAAAATAGAGAGATTGATAAGTGATAAATGAGCTCACATAAAAATAGTAGTGAAGAGTATAAGTGCGCACCAAGTGTCCCACCAAAAATATTGTTGTACAAATTATGATGTAATCAAATATTTGTATTCTAGTTAAAGTAATATAATATTTATTTGGGTTCAACTAGAAGTTTCACGTACGCCCAAAAATTTTATCACAGCGTAAATTGTGTGTGTTAACTAAAACTTTTAGGATAAGCTTTTAATTAGATAGGATGGAAAATTATCAAGTGGTTTAAAGAAAAAGTTTTAGGATCATACATTGTACAATTTGAAAAATCAACCAATAGACAATGTCTTAAATTGAGAAAGAGACTTCAGAAATTTTAAAAAAAAAAAAGACTTCAATAATCAAATAAATTATTGTACTATGGATTTGGACTATTTAGTCTATTTATTACAGCTAGTCTTGTATGAAACCGTCTCATCATGAAACGGGTCTATATAATAGCCTATTATTTCAATTGATTACAGTAAAATCATAAGTCATCGTTCTAAGGTAATAATTTATCTTTCTAAAACAATAAAAAATAATTATATCAAAATTATAAATGATCATCTTTACGTTATAAATCATCATTTTAAGACAAAATATATATATATATATATATATATATATATATATATATATATATATATATATATATATATATATATATATATATATATATATATATATATATATATATATATATATTGGGCTAGCTTAATAGCCTAAGATGGTCTCACCAAGAGACCTCATTTAATAATTTATATTTCTTTAAGAAAAAAGGAGGATAATGGTATCAAATGTAGAAAGAAAATGAATCGCTTGGATGAAATTAAAAGAGAGTTAAAATGTATAAATGAGATTAAAAGAAAATGATGGATCATTGTTCAAAAATATAAATGATTAAATTTAAGTGGGACGGACAAAAATAGAAAATGCTGTAAATTCAATGGGACAGAGAGAGTAGTGATTTCAATATCACCTCACATGGTAACCTTATTTTTAAAAAGTGCGAGGCGCGCTAAGGCGCTAAAGACCCTTAGAGCTTAGACACAAAGCGCAGGGCAAAGGCATGAGCTTTTTGTATGCGAGGCGCACTTTTTCACTAAAGCTTAAATTTCAATTTTATTAAATATATAATACTTCAACTAAGAGATTGGCGAGTGGATGACAAGTGCATCGACAATTTGGAAAAAATTTAGAGGTCTATATTTTTCAGATTAGGATGGAGTATTTGAAACGCTTATCGGAAAAATCTAAAAGATGATTATTTAGAACTATTTAGTGTTAAGTAAGAAGTAATAGTTAGAATATACTAGAATATAGTGGAAGGAAGGTGTAAAATAAGAAAAGAAATATCTAGATAAAATCCTAACTTAACTACTATAAATAGGGTATTATTACACCTGCATCATTTAGAGCTAGAGGCTCCCACAAAAACAAAGGATTGATCCATGAGCTCAAATCACAATTTATTTCCACACAATAGAGAGATTGATATGTGAAAAATGAACTCACATTAAAATATTAGTGGAGAGTATAAGTGCGGAACATGTGTCCCACCAAAAATATTTTTGTACAAATTATGATGTAATTAAATATTTGTATTCTAGTTAAATTAATATAATATTTATTTGGGTCCAACTACAAGTTTTACGTATACCCAAAACTTCTTTCACAGCGTAAATTGTGTGTGTTAATTAGGACTTTTAAGATAAGTTTTTAATTAGTTAGGATGGAAAATTATCAAGTGGTTTAAATCAAAAGTTTTAGGATCATACATTCTACTTTTTGAAAATTCAAAACCAATAGAAAATGTCTTGAATTGTGAAAGAGACTTCAGAAATTAAAAAAAAAAAAAAAACTTCAATACTCAAATAAATTATTGTACTATGGATTTGGACTATTTAGTCTATTTATTACAGCTTGTCTTGTATGAAATTATCTTATCATGAAACGGGTCTATATAATCCCTATTGTTTTCAATTTATTACTGTAAAATCATAAGTCATCGTTCTAAGGTAATAATTTATCTTTCTATAACTATAAAAAATAATTATATCAAAATTATAAATGATCACGTTTACGTTATAATTGATCATTTTAAGACAAAAAATATAAATTGGGCCAGCTTAATGGCCTGAGATGGTCTCACCAGGAGACCTTATCATTTAATTTACGAATTAATAGATTAAATCAAAGAGAAAATTGATATTTTTTTAAGAAAAAAGGTGGATAATGGTAACAAATGTAGAAAGAAAATGAATCGTGTGGATAAAATTAACCGAGAGTTAAAATGTATAAATGAGATTAAAAAATGATAGACCATTGTTCAAAAATAAAAATTATGCAATTTAAGTGGGACGGACCAAAATTGCAAATGCTGTAAATTCAATGGGACAAAGGGAGTAATGATTTCATTATCACCTCACACGGTAGCCTTATTTTTAAAAAGTGCGAGACGCGCCAAGGCACTATAGACCCTTAGAGCCTAGGCGCAAAGTGCAGGGCGAAGGCGCGAGCGTTTTGTATGCTAAGCGCACTTTTTCACTAAAGCTTAAAATTCAATTTTAATACATATCAACTAACATGATATTCATATTTTAGAATTAACAAACATGAACACATTTATTATTCTAGCGTCAAACACCACTTTAGCACAAAACTATTATAGAGAGAATATGAAGAATTCACAAAGTTATATTCTTCTATGCATGCCTTTTGTTTTTCATAAAGAAGGAACGATTTTTCGAATTTCATATTCAAGTAAATTTGAGTTTTGAGTTTAATTTGTTTTTCGAACAAACAAGGATAAGTTAATTACTCAACCCCAACAAGGAGGCGCACCAGGTGTGAAGCGCATCGAGGCGCTTAAGGTGTACAATTATTGGTTTTGTCAAATATCTACCACTCTTTTTGTTTTAATTTATTTGTACAATTTCTTTAAAAACTCTCATAATCTTAGTTATCGTTCCCCTTTCCTTCGCTCTTTAAAGAAGTTTTCATTTGTCATTTTGGGATGTTGTTATATTCATAAGGAATCTTTCCATTTTTATCTCAAATTTTGGACTAAATAACTTTCATTATCCTCTTTATAATATTTAATAATGCTTATGGTCTTTACAAATCATTTACTAACTTTATTTTACATTTTTCTATCATTTATGGTCCCCACATGTTTCGCACTAACTTTATAAAAATATTTTTTTAATAATTGTGACCTCCATATTTTTTCTACTATCTCTCTATTAAATTTTTTTTTTTTGTTTTTAGTCCCCTCTTTTGATCTATTATATTTATTATTTAATAAAAAACTATATTTCACTATTTAAAAGATTTTATTTTTCTTAATTTCAAACTTCATTCAGGAACAAAAAGAGTATAACGAATTAACTAAAATGGAGGGTTTAATTTAATTGATATTAACATAAATATTAACTTGCATTAAGTAATGGTGATTAATTATGTTTTATGTTGTCCATGACCATGGTATAATTGGAACTGGTGCTGAAGAATATTATCCAATTGGCAATCCGCGCTGTAAAACTTATGAACGTTGTAGCCGCATTCCCCCTGGTGTCGGAAAACAAGTTGTGGATAATAAGCCAGCCAAGAAAAGCGTGATTGATCCTTAAGGTCGTGGTGGCTACAACCGCGGACAACCTTAGAGATCACGGAATAGTCCCTCGTTTCACTCATTTAGCTACATTTTATTTCATTAAAACTTTTACAATAGTAAAAATTCTAGTATAATGAAGTAAAAGTATGTTTTATGTGAAACTCGAACTTATGACTGTTTGTCGCAAAAATTATTAGCTTTTGTGTGTTGTGTAAAATAAGTTTAAGTTGATGATTGTATATTCAAATTGTTGGAGTAATTTCTATTGTCAAATAAAACATATAATTTAAATATTTTAGTGTATTTTATTTAATTATTTAGTTTTCATCTTATACTAATTTTTTTAGTATATTTTTATTGTTTATCACGGTACACTATACTAAAATGTTTAAGGGCAAACAAAACTTGCGAATTACAGTTATAAAGTTTAGTACTTTTGCGAATTACAACCTCAATGTTTATTTTCTGCGAAATATAACCACTACAAAAAAACACGGAGTTTTTCGACGGAAAAACTCATGTTTTTTCGACGATTTTAAGCGTCCAAAAAAATATTTTCGACGCTTCAGCAAGTGTCGAAAAAAAGGCGTAACAAATCTTCGACGTTTTTTTTTCGACGCTTATTTTCGTCTAAAACATTATGTATTTGCAACGCTTTTAGCCGTAGAAAATAAGATTTGGCGCTCTAAAAATAAACTACTATTTTAACATTTTCGACGCTTTAAAGCGCCGAAAAAATTTTGCACCCTAAATCCATACTACATTTTTTGGAGGATCTTAGACGCTATAAAGCCAGCCAAGAAGAGCGTGATTGAATCTTAAGGTCGTGGTGGCTACAAGATGTGGATAAAAGTCGTGCCCTAAAAGATGTGCGCTGAAACTGGGCGAGATTCGACCGAATGGAGCAGCGGATTCGACCGAATCCGTACCATTCGACCGAATGGGTCGAATTCGCCATTTCCAGAATGTATTGAGAATTTGACTTTGGCAGCACAATGATGGATTCGACCGAATCTGAGGGGTGCTTCGCCCGAATCTACTTGCTTCGCCCGAATGGAGAGGAATTCGGGTAAAACAGTGACTTGAATGCAAGACTTGGGCTGCTGCTTGAAGATTCGACCGAATGGGCCTTAACTTCGACCTTGACGTCTAAGCCTCAAACTAACCCGAATCACCTCGAAACGAGCTCCGATCAACGTGATACCTTCGGGGGTGACCCGAAACATTTGTGGGAGCCTCGAAACGCGTTCCTTTTCTTCGACTTTGATGTCTAAGCCTCGAACTCAACTCGAATCACCTCGAAATCTCCCGAAAACACCTAAAATGATCTCTAAACACCATGGAGACAAGATCAAGGTAAAATCGAGTGTATAGAGCATAAAATCAATGTAGAACACCGAGATACGACATCAAAGTAGGGCTATAAATGTGCTCTAAATTGAGCACATCACATGTCGACACGCTATTTCTTGTATCTCTTTTGTTCGTAAAACTCCCGAAGATTTTATTGATCCTTTGTACAAAAAGGATAACTATTTGCGGGCATACGCTTATTCCATTCCACTAATGGAAGGGCCTCGATTTTGGCCTATAACTGATCTTACACTCACACCTCCACCTATTAAAATAGGGCCTGGTAGACCTCGCTTGAATAGGAGGAAAGATCCCCATGAAAGCCCAAAAAAGTTAGGAAGACTGAGTAGGCACGGTATGGAAATGACTTGTGGCATTTGCAAAGTTAAGGGTCACAACAAACGGAAATGCCCAAATAAGGATAGGATGCCAACTAATGATGAACCACCACAACCTCCACGCAAGCGGGGCAGACCAAGCAAGGCATCAACATCTACAACAACAATCTCAGAGAATGTACAAGAAAGAGGAGCTCAACCAACGCGAATAGGTAGAAATTGAAGGTCAATCCATAGTGGTGTAGGGTCCAGAGGGGGAAGAACCGGACAAGCACGGGGCAGAGGTGGTAGGACATCCACATCCGAAGTAAGCATCTTAGTTTACGTAATGAACTATCTTATTTGTATATAATGATGACTTAATTTTATGAAATTGTTTAGGTTGCGGGAACAAACTCAATCACTCAAGCATCAACTCAACCAACTCAAGCATCAACTCAACCAACTCAAGCGTCCGTTAGCTAATGTTGTAATGTAATGGGTTGGTTTGAATTGCTTTATTTGCTGTAGTATTTTGTTGTAATGTAATGGGTCGATTTTGAATTGCTTTGTTTTGAAACTATGTACTACAAGAACAATATTTGATTTTCATTGTCGGTTTTTGAAACTATGTAATGGGTCGGTATTTGAAACTATGTAATGGGTCGATTTTTGCTGGATTGAATGAAGATTTTAGTGAAGATGAAGGAATGGTGTTGTTTTGAGGTAAGAATAGGGCTATTTTGTGGGAAGTGGGAACCGGTCAGCAACAGGTTAATTTACCTGGTAACTCTTTATTTGAAAAATGAGACAAAGGTTGTCTCTTTATTGAATAAATGAAACGCTTTATTTGCAGATGGCCAAAAGGTAACTCTTTATTTGCAAAAATGAGACAAAGGTTAATTTACCTGGTTACACTTTATTGGCTTTTTAGAAACAATTTTTCCTTAAAAAAAAAAACAAAAATTAAAACAAACACTACAAAAAGACCCCCGTTCTCCACCACATTCTCCCCAACCTACATACCCTCACCAAAGGCCCTCCCCCTTACCACATTCTCCACCACAACACCCCCGTTCTGCTTTTAGCAATTTAGTGGTGCACCTAACCCTAACACCACCACTGTCTTCATCTTAACCCTAATCTCAATCAAACATCAGTTGCTCACAAGCTCCATGCGAACCACGCCTCAACCAATATTGTGTAACGCAGTGGTTTTAGAAGGTGTTTTTTGGGAAATAAACACTAGTGGAAAAAAACTTAAGGGCTGCGGTTTTTAAGCCCTTATGAGCTGCGTATTACGACCCAAGCCATTATTGTAGCAGCCCTTATTATTAGAGAAGGGCTGCGGTCAAAATACGCAGCCCAAAAAAGACTAAAGGGCTGCGGACAGGTCAAAAAATCGCAGCCCTTTAGGCTTTATTCAAAATTAAAAAAAAAATTTTTTTATTTCGTTTCATAATCTAGATCTGAAATGCAAGAACATCAAACAAAAACCTTCAAAATCTAAAATAAAGAACATCAAAATTAAAACAAAGAACATTAAATCAAAACAAAGTAATCCATTACAATAATCCATTAACATCTTTTCTGTTTTTAAGAACCCAGAAAATCTAAAAATTAATAATATTAACAATGAACAAATTAATAACATAAACAAATTAATAACATTAACAAACCAAAAATGAACAAAAATCAAAATAGATCTACAAATTACAAAATTTAAAAACGAAGAACACAAAAAAACTAAATTACATAAAAAACGAATTACATAAAAAAAAATAAATTACATAAAAAATCTAAAAAATCGAAACGAAATTCCTGCTAAAACCTAAAATCAAAAAAACGAAATTCGAAAAAATACAAATAAATCTGGAATTCTGGATGTTCAAAAAAACTAAAATCAAAAAAATTGAATCAAAATATTTAAGGTGTAGACGCCAAAAATCAAACAAATCTGGAAAATCATCAAACAAATTTGAGACGCCAAAAATCAAACAAATCTGGAAAATCATCTTCATCTTCATCTTCAAAATGGAGACTTATCTGTTTGAGGAACAAATTGAGACTTCATCTTCAAACCCAAACGAAAATCTTCAAGATCCCAAACGAAAATCTTCAAGATCCTAGAAATCAAGAAATTTCTAAGCTTCAAGAAATTTCAAACCCTAAAACACGGCTTATCTGTTTTAAACGAAAATCTTGAAGATCCTGGAAAAATCTTCAAGAAATTTCTAAGCTTCAAGAAATTTCAAATGAAAATCTTCAAGATCCCAGACTTATCTGTTTTGAAATTTGTGATGAAAACGGCTTTGAAGGATCTTGAAGATTTGTGAAGTTTGTGAAATTTGTGATGAAAAAACGGGAAGAGAGAGAATCTGAGAGAAGTTTGTGAAATTTGTGATGAAAATGGGTTTCTTAGGTTTTAGAATCTGAGAGAAGTTTCAAAAGGTAAGTTTGTGAAATTTGTGATGAAAACGGCGCGCCTCACCCTAGAGTTAGGGTTTTTTCATGGGCCTTGCTTTGATTTTTTTTTTATTTTCTGTATTAATTGGGGTTAAGGGCTGCGGTTTTCATGTATGTCCGCAGCCCCTTTGCTTTGATTTTTTTTTTAATTTTCTATATTAATTGGGATTAATTAAGGGCTGCGGACATCCATAAAACCGCAGCCCCTTTAGTATTTTTTTTTTTGATGAATTATTTAAGGGGTTAAGGGCTGCGGTCAATACCAAAAACCGCAGCCCCTTAGTACTTTTCTTTTTTCCAGCTTTTTTATTTCTCATATGGGCTGCGTTTTCCTAACAACCGCAGCCAATAAGCAGCAGCCAATAGCTTTTTTTCCACTAGTGAAATGAATGTAAACTAGCTGATTAGTATGAATTTTGTTGGTGTTTAAGAGAGTGGGTGACTGGGGTGGGAAAAGTTTTTTGGCAATGTGGATGGGGGATGGAAATGGGGTTATTGTGTTTTTCATGGGGTGCGATATTGTGTTGGTTGGGGTGGGGAGGGAAGGCCACCAACCAGGGGCGAACTAGAAAAATAAACAAGGGTTGTCCATGCCGAATTTTTATTTTATACTGTGTTTAAAAAATTACATTAAACAATAATTCATTTTACATTGTGTTCATAAAATTACATTAAAAAAATCATCAATCCACTATAAATTTCAACCTAATGCAAACAAGTAATTTCAACCTAAAACTATAAACTTAAGAAAAGAAGAAGCTAATAAAGCCTAATTTGATTAATCAATTTCACTAAATAAATAACTTAAGTATTTAATTTATATTTTTTTATTTAAAAAAAAAGAAAATTAGAATTGAAACCCACTAAAGATGGAACCGTGGAGGGAATCACTAATTGTCTAAAGATGAAACCAACTAAAAGAAGGAATCAATCACCAATTGTCTAATTTAGAAACTACTACTCAAACAAACTTGAAGTTGAAGTGATTCTCAATTCATATTTCATACCTGCGGACTGCGGTACAGAGGAGACGAGAAGAGTCTAGAGAAGATGTCAAATGAACTACCGAAGAAACCAAAAGCGGGCAAGACCCGACTTTCGTCGGCTGGTGGAGGCGTGGTTCAGATGAAAAGATGGAATCGTGGAGGCAGGAGGAAAAATGGAATTTAGGTTAGGGTTTTTCTTTTCAAAGACTGATGAAAGCAAATAGGGAATTCGAAAGAACCCCTCCAATTGAATTTTCAAAAATGAAAAAAAAAGAATTTAGAAATGCAAAAATGTGGTACAAAGGTTTCGAACCTGTGATGTCCAGCTTATCAGTACAAGTACCTTACCACCTAATCTACCTTATACTCTTGTTCTATACATGTTTTGTTTCAAAACTTAAGTGTTGTCCATTGCCTACCCGGATACCCCATTGATTTCGCCCCAGCCACCGACACTAAGTTAGGGTGGGGCTGTGGTGGTGGTGTTGGTGTAAGGCTTGGATGGGTGGTGAAAGGGTGGTAAAAGTTTTTTTCTTTTTTTTTTTTTTTTTACATTTGACCTATAATTATAGGTCACCTGCAAGTTAAAGTATGTTATAGGAAAATACCACTCAAAGGTTATATTATTCATGCTTAATGAATAGTTGGTATTATTGTAGGAAAAATATTAAAAGGTTTTATTATTCACGGTAATTTTTCCATTTTTATTTCATGAAAAACAGTAAAAGAGTCTTGCCATGTGTTACAAAGTCATTGGATTATATTTGTTTTGTCTTTTGGTCAAAATTTGTACTTCCTCTATCCCATATAATTTGAAGCAAAGAGAAAGTTAGTGTTTTTTAAGAAAAATGTCAATCATACATACTAATAAAAATGTTGGAAAATGACAAATGTCATCTTTAGGGGAAACATGACAAATGAAATTGACAGTTGATTGCGTGAATATATTTGCCTAAATAAAAATCTAATTTGTTTTAAATTGGAGCTAAATTAGGTGAAGTATTTATATAACATACTATAGTAATTCTATATACTTAACCTAAAATTTGATATAATTTGATATATTTAATTGAATGAAAGTTTGCTATATTGGATGCAATATAAAAAAACCAGTTAGTAATCAATTGTTGCTTCAAATAAGTCATGTGCTCAATAAATTTAATCACAATAATATATACTTGCATTATATTTTAAAGTTACATTTTTGTATATTTCTTACTAATGAGTTCGTGCGTTGCACGAGTTTATATACTAGTTATGGTAATAAATGAAGAGAGAAAATTGATTGTGTGGTTAAAGTTATAAAGAGAGTTAAAATATATGGATGAGATTAAAAGAAAGAGGTGGGTCATAGTCCAAAATAGAAATGATGCAAATTAAGTGAGACGGATCAAAATGAAAAATGCTGCAAATTAAATGGGATGGAGGGAGTAAACTTGCATATATAATTCACAAAAAAAAAAAAAAAAAAACTTCACCAAAAATCTGAAAATTTGTTCCTCAATTTATTGGGAACTTGCAATAACAAAAGAAATCATTTTTTTTTGAGTTTATTTGAATTATCACTAGTGGAAAAAACCTTAAGGGCTGCGGTTTTTAAGCCCTTATGGGCTGCGTATTACGACCCAAGCCATTATTGTAGCAGCCCTTAATATTAGAGAAGGGCTGCGGTCAAATTACGCAGCCCAAAAAAGACTAAAGGGCTGCGGACAGGTCAAAAAACCGCAACCCTTTAGTCTTTTTTCAAAATAAAAAAAAAATTTTTTTTGCTTTTCGTTTAATTCCATTCCAAGACCAGAAAACGACCAAGAACACCAAAGAACGACCAAGAACACCAGAGAACAAGAATTGAAATAAAGAAAGAAAAAAAACCAAATCTTTACAATAAACCCAAATCTTTACAATAAACGAAATTAATCTAAAAAACTTCTAAAAAACTTCTAAAAAATTAATCTAAAAAACTTCTAAAATCTGTCTAAAAAACTTAATCTCAAAAAATTAAATCTAAACAAAATAAAGAATGAAATAAACAAAAAAAAACCAAAATTACAACAAAATCGCAATTGAAATATTAAAAAAAAACGAAAATTACAACAAACATTACAATAACCTTCGATCTTTACAATAACCTTCGATCTCTTCAATCTTGAAAATCTTGAAAATCTTGAAATTAGAAGAAAATCTCTTCAAATCTTGAAAATCTCGAAAAAAACGAAATTTAAGGAGTAGAGAAGGACACGAAGAACACGAAGAAGATCTCGGAACTGAGATTCTGATTCCAGTTTGTGCTGTTGTTGGTATTGTTTTCACTCTTATTCAATGGTATTCTGAAGATCACAGGTTAAACTTTCTCCTGATTCTGGGCGCAATAATAACAACAAAAATGGGTATTCTGAGAATTTGATTGAAGAAGAAGAAGGATTAAATGACCATAGTGTTGTCACTAAATGTGCTGAAATTCAAGAAGAAGAGGAATATGAACAATGGCTGAAATTGGGCCGTTTTTTATTTAGAATCAGCCATTTTTTTTATGTTTTGAAGGAGTAGAGAAGGAGTAGTAGAGAAGGAGTATATGCGCCGTTTTTTATTATGAAGGAGTACTAGGGTTATGTGAGGGAAATTAGGGTTTTAGGTCCATTTAAATGAAGGAGCGAAATTGGGCCGGCATTAGGGGCTGCGGACATTTAAGAAAACCGCAGCCCTTTACTTTAATTTTTTTTTATTTTCTTTATTAAATATTGAATTGTTAAGGGCTGCGGACAAAGCCAAAAACCGCAGCCCCTTTAGTATTTTTTTTTTGCTGAATTTCTTAAAGGGTTAAGGGCTGCGGACAATGCCAAAAACCGCAGCCCCTTAATAATTTTTTTTTTCCAGCTTTTTTATTACTCATGTGGGCTGCGTTTTCCTATAAACCGCAGCCAATAAACAGCAGCCAATAGCTTTTTTTCCACTAGTGTATATAGCGGGATAGTAATGACAAAAGAAATGAAATTTTTATTCTCTTTGACCGCACTCTTCTTTATGTGTATAAGATGTATTTTTTTCTCTCTTTCCAAACCCTGATCATAGTTTTTTATGAGCGGAATACATAGGATATGATGATGATTATTAATTTTTAAAACAATAAAGTGACAAATCACCCCACCCGGCCTTTCTGATGAAAATTAATAATGCATAAAATATCTCATTATTTTAAATCCATATAAGTATTAGGCCCATCATATTATAGTTTTTACTCATGCACAATTATAGACATTTATGATTGAAATAGTGTATTAATAAATATATTAAAATCGAATGAGACAATAATAATGAATAAGAGGGAAAATAAAATATATGATCATTGACTTTAACGGCCCGTTTGGTTAGTGGTTGATAGCGGATTTGTAACGCGTCGTTATACGCTATAAACGTAAGCTATGCAAACACATTTATAACACCCTATTACTACTACGAGTGTAGTGGAAAATCGGAAATTTAACCTCAAGGATAAGAGCTTAGCGAGGTTAAGTGCTAGGTATAGAGAATGTAAATGGTGTGAGCAGAGGGTGTGTGAACAATACTATGAAAGCGATAAATATGATTAAGACAACAATATGAAGCAAACGGGAATGGTGAGGATCCACCCTAGGTCGATACTATGTTCTCATACAAAGCTAGGTCAAGGGAGATCGAACGTGGTTTGATTGAGACGCTCTAGATGGCGAGGGGAAGTTGGTGACATACAACCATGCGAACGACCCATAATCGCCCTATGTCTCACTAAGGAAAAGCAGGGCAAGATTCGCATCGAATATTAATCAAACAAACCACAACAAACCTCAACTCTAATCTAGCATATGAACAACATTCATCAAACCTAGGGTTTCACCTAACCAAAACACCTAAGGAATCTACTCTAACATATTAGAACTAACGACAACTAAGAACAAGGAAGAAAGCATGTATGAAAACATTAGGGCAAGAAAGAAACAAGAATAATGAAAGGTAAAGCAAGAAAACTAACTATCAACTACACTAGGAAGCAATAAAGGTAAAGCAAGAAAACTAACTATCAACTACACTAGGAATTAATAAAGGAAGCAAGAACAAGATATGAATGTAAATGAACAAGAAACAGAGCAATAACCAAAGCAACAAGAACAAGAATAGGAGGGTTTATATAGCCCAAGGGAAAAGAGGGAAAACCCTATAAAAGATCCTACGTGTTTAAGTTGCGAAGAAGAAAAACGCGCTGAAATTGCTCAGCATTCGACCGAATGCAAGGTTGGTTTCGACCGAATGGGTTCCACATTCGACATTTCCAGAAACTTGTTCAATATAGGCTTCATGGTCCATTCGACCGAATGTAAGGAAAGCTTCGCCCGAATTCAATGGTTCGCTCGAATGGGTGCTGGAATCGGTAAAAACAGTGGCCTTGAAATCTTTAGCTTGTGGGTGCACTAAACATTCGACCGAATGGTTGCTTGGTTTGCCCGAATGCTGGGAATTTTGCCCCTTTGTGGCTCTTCTCAACCTCGAACGTGCACCAAATGAATTATGATCTTTGCGAGGACGTAGGGAATGCCTCGAGACGCTCGAAAATGCCTTGGAACAAGTGCCTCTTCTTTGACTTTGATGCCGAGGCCCCAAACTCGATCCGATTTACCTCGAAACCTCCCGAAAACACCTGAAATAACCTCTAAACACCATGGAGATAAGAGCAAGGTAAAATCGAGTGTAAAACGCATAAAATCAATGTAAAACATCAAGACTTGACAACAAAGTAGGGACATAAATGTGCTCTAAATCGAGCACATCAGTGGTACTAAATGATGGTAATGGGAATGATTTATAATGTAAAATTTCATTAGAAGATCCATATCATTCCCATGGTAATGAAACTTTGATCACAAAAAAAATTTTGTTATACAAATTTTCATTACCACCTAATACCATATCTCTCAATGTTAATGCATTGGAATGAATTTTATAAATAAAATGAGATAATTGGAGTTGGACAAACATGGTCATCAAGGTAGACAAGATATTTTTCAATTAAAATTACACTAATTTTTCATTCCCATAACCATTGTTTATGACCACCTACCAAACGGGCTGTAAAAGTCTTTTAGTAAACAAAAGTATACTTAAATTTTGAAAGGAAGTATGGGTGTGGATGACCCCTTGGTTGGTCAAGTATGGGTGAGGAAGAGGAAGGCATACTTGAAAGGAGGCTAGATATTCAAAGGAGTGAACAGGAGGGGGGTACACAGGAACATGGAGTGATTGCACTCACAAGTGATGTTGAAGATCAAAGCCATACTCTTTACAACAGTGGCATATTACACTACTCAGTGGTTCGTCCCAATTGCATCGGTGGAATGCGCCATACCCGTGGACTGTAGTGTCGAGAGAAGAGCAATTGGTGACGCTGATTTGGGTGTGAACGAAGCTTTGACGGTGAAAATTACGGCAAAAAAGGCCCGTGGCAGGCCAAAGCGGGTGGTGAGCTTCCTTCCAACCACCTTATCTTTGCCATCCACCCCTTCTTTGGAGCCTTTTGAGGTGCTCGAAACATGGAAGGCGGCCAAACAACTAGGATTGTCCATCCAAGACGAGAATGCAACCATTAGTGAGCTAAGAAAATAAAACGATTGATGGCTATGGAGGAGGTCAACGTGCGGAGTAGGTAACGCCTCTCTAAGCAATTTGGTGTTTTAATTCTTTATTCATCATGAATTTGTTGTTTTGGAACATTAGGGGCATTGGCCGGGGGGAGAAAAGTATTGGTTTGAAAAATATGGTTAAAAAGCATAATGTCTCTTTCTTGGGGCTAGTAGAAACGAAGCATAGGAACTCTTTTAACAGTAGAGCTAGACGAATATGGGGTCATGATTTGTATGATTTGTGAGTCTTTTGCTTCTAAGACAAATGGGGGAGGTATTATTGTCATTTGGGATCCTACTTTGTTCCGTGTGAATCAGAAATATATTGGGGCTAGATGGCTGATCTTGGAAGGTTATGTTGCGGAAGGAAGTTTCAGTTGTTGCTTAGGTGTGGTGTATTGTCCATGTGATAGAGAAGGTAGACATCAACTTTTGGAGGATGTTAAAGGGCTGATTCAAACCAACAACAAACCACTTATGCTTTTGTGTGATTTCAATGAGGTGATGAATCCGAGTGAAAGAATGGGTCAATATCGGTATGATAGGAGCATGAGAGATTTCTGTGATTGGGTCCAACACATGCAACTCATCGATGTGCCCCTAATGGGCATCAAATATACGTGGGCTAAAGCTCTTTCGCAAAGTAGACTGGATAAGTGTTTATGTGATAATGAATGGCTTATGTCTTTCCCGGAGCTCAGATTAGAGGGTCTTACAAAAGGGCTCTCCGACCATAACCTTCTTCTCCTCTACCTTAAGAGTTCTGTGAATTGGGGTCCCAAACCCTTTAGATGCTTTAATTGTTGGTTTTCCCACCCGGATTTCAAGGAGTTTGTAGCAGCGGAATGGAATAACCTACCAAAGCTGTGCCTCCATAGCAAGCTGAAAGCGAGCAAAGGGCCAATGAGAATATGGAGTAAGGAGAAATTTGGGATATGGATGGTAAGATCCAAAAACTGGAAATTGCGGTCCTTGACCTACAAAAGAAAGCAGAAAATGTGCAACTTGATCACCTGGAGTATGCTAGACTGAGAGCCACACAGAGTCACCTCCACCAATGGCTCATCCGTAGAGAGCGAGTTTGGAGGCAAAGGGCCAGACCTTATGGTTTCAGTTTAAAGGACCATAACATAAAATATTTTCACTCGGCTACCATTCTAAGAAGGAAGAGGAATGAAATAAATCAGCTAGAGATCAATGGGAACAGAATTAATGGGGTGGAAAACCTCAAGAGAGAAATTAGAAAGTACTTTGAAGACCATTTTTCACATGATAGCCTTCCTGATTTGGATTTTGATATGGGGAACCACTCGAGGATCAGTGATGAGCAAAGAAGCTTTTTGGAGACCATGCCAAGTAGGGATGAGATAAAGCAAGCCGTTTGGGCGTGTGGGGTAGACAAGGCGCCAGGGTTCGATGGTTTCAATTTTAGATTCTTCAGGGAAATGTGGCATATGATAGAGGAGGATATATGCACTTTTGTTATCCGGTTCCTAGAAGTTGGTCATGAAGCAAGGACCATAAACGTTACCTGGGTGACTCTCATACCTAAGGTAGCAACCCGATTTCTATTGATGATTTTAGGCCTATTAGCATGGTGGGGGCTTTATACAAGATTGTCTCAAAGCTGCTTTCAAATCGTCTAAAGGAAGTCATTGGCCCGCTCATTGATGAATCCCAAAGTGCTTTTTTGCTACATAGACAAATCCTAGATGGTGTCCTGGTGGCAAATGAGGGGATTTCTTGGCTGAAGAAAAAGAGAATCCCAGCTCCCAGGTGCTCTTTTGAAGCTTGACTTCAGGAAGGCATATGACTCAGTCAAGTGGTCTTTCCTTAAGATGATTATGGTAAAGATGGGGTTTGGTAAGAAGTGGACTAAGTGGAACATGACTTGTGTGAGTTCTGCATCCTTTTCGGTATTGCTCAATGGCTCCCTTCTGAAATCGGTAAAGATGGGGAAGGGTCTACGTCAAGGCGATCCGCTCTCCCCTTACCTTTTCATACTAGTTAGTGAAGCACTGATTTGTTTGATGATGAAAGCCGAGAGTCTTGGCATGATTGAGGGTGTTCCCATTGGTAATCACGGGATCCGACTAAAGCATCTAGAATTTGCGGACGATACCTTGATCTTTGTTCCTAAGAACAACAGTGTAGTCACATACTACTTTTGCATATTGGATGTTTTTGCTCTAATGTCTGGGCTACGATTGAATTACAGCAAATCTCATATGATTTCATGGTGTTCCGGTGCCCAGGAGTGGGCCAAATCAATCGCCTTACACAATGGGTGTAGTTATGCTGTATGCCCAATAATATATCTTGGACTACCCCTTGGTGATAATATGAGCAAATGCGGCGCATGGAAGCCTGTAATATCTAAGATCGAGAACAAACTCTCCTCATGGAAAGCAAAATTACTATCGAGAGTTGGGAGATTGACTCTAATAAAGAATGTCCTAAATAGTCTACCAGTTTACTACATGAGTATGTTTGTGATGCCTAAGGTAGTTGCGTTGAAAATAGTAAGGTTACAGAGAAAATTCTTTTGGGGTGAATTGGCTAGGGGCAAAATGATGATTCCCACTGTGAAATGGTCATTTATTTCCCTCCCAAAAAATTTGGGTGGTCTTAGAGTTGGGGATATCCTGCACAAAAACCTAATCCTCTTCTTCAAATGGTGGTGGAGGTTCTCGGAGTGTGATAACATGTTATGGAAGCGCATCCTCATCTCCATATACAATATCAAGGGCTTAAAAGCGTCCACATACACTTTGGGTACTATGAAGGGAGGACTCTTGGGGAAGCTTCTCAATGATGATGTGGAAACGACAAAGATTCGGGACATTGTGGAAACGGGTATGCAAATTGCTATTGGGAAAGGGAGATCGACACTATTCTGGCATGATAACTGGTGTAATGAGGGTCCACTGAAGCTATCCTTTCCTAGACTCTTTTTCATATCCAACCAACGAGATGTAGTGATCAGTGAAATGGGGCGATGGGAAGGGGATACATGGATCTGGAGTTTTGTGTGGAGACGTCGCCTATATGATTGGGAATCAGAGGATGCAGATAGACTTAGCCTTACTATAAGGCACGGGCCCCCACAAATTGGAATCAAGGAGGGGATTCGTTGGCTTGGGATGGAGTGCCAAAAATTCCCCATTAAGGAGATTAGTGACAAGTTCTATGCAGACTTTGCTCCGATCATCTCAAAGGAGGTGGTAAACTGCATCTGGAGGATGAAGGTACCTCGTAGGGTACAAGTGGTGTTGTGGCTCGCAAACCTGGGAAAGCTGAAGACGGGTGATATTCTTGTTGAGCGTGGAGTGATTGCGCGTGAACATGGGGTGTGTCCTTTTTGTGCGATCTACCTCCCACTTATAAGCCAATAGGTGTTAGTGGATCTACCTCCCACTTATAAGCCAATAGATTGCAAGTGGATTTTTCGAAAGAAAATGAAAATTAATGGTACTATTGACAAGCTCAAGGCCCGTGTAGTGGCACAAGGCTTTAAACAAAAGCTTGGTATCGATCATTTCGATACTTATGTACCAATTGCAAGAATAACCACTATTGGGTTATTGGTAGCTTTAGCTACAATCTATCATCTAGAAATACACCAAATGAATGTTGGTATCGCATTTTTCTATAGAGAATTAGATGAGGAAATTTATATGAAACAACCCGAAGGGTTTGTTTTGGAAGGACAAGACCAAAAGATGTGTAAACTTATTAAATCCTTATATGGACTTAAACAAGCACCTGAGCAATGGCATCAAAAATTTGATGAAAGGATTTTGTCCTTTAGATTCAAATTGAATCAAGCCGATAAGTGTGTTTATAAAAATTTGATAACCATGACAACGAGGTTATCATTTGTCTATATGTAGATGACATGTTTATTTTTGGTACTGGTTTAGTACAAGTTCAAGAAACAAAAGACTTTTTGTCTAGATTCTTTCAAATGAAGGATATGGGGAAGTCCAATGTGATCTTAGGTTTAAGATCACGAGACAAAGTAACCGAATCAAGCAGTCAATCTCCCTATGTTGAGAAGCTACTTAAGCGGTTTAACATGCTTGATAAGGTACCAGTCTCTACGTCCATGGAACCAAGTATGAAATTTGCCAAACATACCGGTCAACCAATTTCTCAATTGGAGTATTCAAAGGTCATAGGATCTTTGATGTATGCCATGACCTGTACAAGGCCAGACATAGCTTTTGCGATTTGTGAACTTAGTTATTTAGAAGGTTTTGTGATAAGGAGAGTATTAAGATACTTGTTGCGTACCAACGATTACGGTACAACTTATAGCGGTGAGCCTCCTATTTTAGAAGGTTATTTCGACGCTAGTTGGATCCCTAATGAAGAGGATAATTCTTCTACAAGTCGTTGGGTGTTTGTTTATGGGGGAGGTGCAATTTCATGGTCCTCTAAGAAACAAACATGTATAACTGATTCTACTATGTCGGTGGAGTTCATAGCTCTTGCTTCAGCATCTAGTGAAGCGAAGTGGTTGAGGAATCTCATGTTTGAGATACCTTTGTTACCTAAGCCAATTTCACCGGTGGCGATTCATGCGAATTACATGACAGCCTTAGGTAGGCTTTATAGTCAAGTGTATAATGGTAATTCTAGCCATATTTCTCTTAGGCACACCCTAGTGCAAGGACTTGTCACTAACGGGATCATAACGTTTGACTATCTGAACACTAAGTTCAATGTGGCAGATTCGTTTACGAAAGCCATAAGTAGAGATTCAATTGAACAAGCATCAACTGTAATCGGTTTATGTCAGTAAAGATCATTTGGAAAAGCCCAATTCACACATGAGTAACTTCGTGTCTTGAATTCAATGTGGTAAAGTTCTTTTGATCTTTGTAAGCAATAAGTTCTAATGACCCATCGTTGATTTGGACTGTGATGATCGAGGTTGTCGTCCATTAAAAGTTCTCAAGATAAAGAGTTGAAGATCTCTTGGTGTTGTATCCGTTTCACGGGGATATGTATTATACGTATTGACCTACCTATATAAGTTTGAAGTGTGGCCACTTTAAGTAGTCAAGGTTGGTATACCGACTATGATAAACTTATGAATAAGATACGGACACGGCCTTATAATGTGTCAGGTTAATAACTTTGTGTTATTGATTTTGCGTGTGCTTGATAGCCGGTTTCTAACGCGTCGTTTAACGTTAAAGACCTAAGTTAATCAAACACATTTATAAACACCCTAATTACAACTATAACGTGTATAGAGGTAAGTTTGGGGATCGAACCACAAGGACAAGGGGTGTTAGACTAGAGAGTTGATGTGTGAAGGGTTGGATGGTTGGTAGGAAGGTGGGTGTGTAAACTAATCTAATGATGGAAACAAACAATGAAAGAAAGCGGGCTTAGGCTAGGTCCATCCTAGGTAGGTCCATTTGAAATATAGATAGGCTAGGTCGAAGGAGGTTGAACGAAGGTCAATCGAGACACTCTAGTTGGCATGGGGAAGTTGACGACCTATAGTCTATACGAACGACCCATAATAGCCCTATGTCTCACTAAGGAGTGGCAGGACAAGATATGCAACGAATATCAATCAATCAAACCAACATCATCCTCAAACATCTTCCTAAACATTAAACACAAGACCAAAGCCCTAGGATTTCCCTAACCCAAAACCCTAAAATCTACTCTAGCATATGGAAAGGAAGAAACAAGAAGATAGAAAACATTAAATCTATTCTATAAAGCATTTAACAAAGAAAAGACATGAAAACATTAAATGAAAAGAAGAACATGAAAGCAATAAAGTCTACACTACAAAAACAATAAATGAAAGCATTAAACAAAGCATAAATGAAAGCAATAAAGAATACATAAAGGTAGAAAAGCAATAAATGAAAGGATCTTACATAAATGAAGAAGAACAAAAGTAAAGGAAAGCTAGAAATCTTACACTAGGGCATAAATGAAGAAGAAAGCATAAAGAGTGATGAACAAGAGAGGGAGACTTACTCCCAATCAAGTCATAGGGTTTTAGTTGCTAAAAGTGCCTTTATATAGGCTACAAAAGATGGGGACAAAAGCCCTAAAAAATACTTCGGAAATAAGCTATCGAAATAAAACGCTGCGCTGAAACAGGGCTCCATTCGCCCGAATCTGAGGCTGGATTTGGTCGAATCCAGGTCCATTCGACCGAATGGAGTGAAAGATTCGCCCATTTCAGAAAGTGGTCAAAATGCATTTGGGCCCTTGTTCTTGGATTCGACCGAATGGCTACAGGGATTCGACCGAATCCATCCATTCGACCGAATGGATGTGGGATTCGGTATTTCCAGAAGCTTGGGATGGTTTGCTGATCTTCCATTCGACCGAATGGACCATGAATTCGACCGAATGTGGGTCTTTAGCCCACATTGAAGCTTCAAACTATCTTCAAACGATCTCTGATCTTTGCGATACTTTCGGGGATGACCCGAAACACTTGTGGGAGCCTCGAAACGCGTTCCACTTCATCGGTCTTGACGTCTAAGCCTCAAACTAACCCGAATCACCTCGAAACGAGCTCCAATCATCGTGATATCTTCGGGGATGACCCGAAACACATGTGAGCACCTCGAAACGCGTGCATTATCTTCGACTTTGATTTCTAAGCCTCGAACTCAACTCGAATTACCTCGAAATCTCCCGAAAACACCTGAAATGATCTCTAAACACCATGGAGACAAGATCAAGGCAAAATCGAGTATATAGAGCATAAAACAAATGTAAAACACCGAGATACGACATCAAAGTGGGGCTATAAATGTGCTTTGAATCGAGCACATCAACACCCCCAAGCTTAACCTTTGCTAGTCCCTAGCAAAGAGACTAGGTAGGAACAACATGAAAGCACAAGGGCAACCCACAAACAAACTAACTACAAAAGCAAAACAAAACTAAACTATGAAAGCAATAAAACCTAATACTCACTGTCGTAGGAATCACGGTCGCACTTAGCACGTACGACAAGCCCTTTAAACCTCAAGGTCTCCCAAAGAGGACGAGTTAGGTCTCGTGAGGGTTTTTAGAAGGAGACCCACAAATCCTATGCAATGCAAATGCAAGGATGAAAACTATATGCAACTAAAAACTACGATGCAAAATCTAATATGATGCAATGCAAGCTGAGTGGAAATCAAAGCAACGCGAGCTGTGTACAAGCAAAACTCTTCCCTAGCCATAGGCGTGCAAGTACAATGGTCTCAATAGAGCGCAATACCAAAGAGAATGACCAATTCCACAAACTCGAGATCACTAGGGCAAGCTACATCACAGGCTAGAGAGGTCACAAGTCTACGCTCCCCGGGTAATTTCTCAAAAGATGTGAGAAATATACAATGACGCTCATGTGTTTGATTTTGGTACGTGTTTCGCTCAAAATCTTCCGAGTAAAGATGAGTCGGGAATCAAACACCTAATAGGGGAGAATCATGGGGATTGTGTCATATCTAACTCCAGCACAGAACAAACTAAACGGACCAAGTCGAACAGGTTAGCACAAAGGGTTGTAACGTTGGCTTAGGGTTAAGGTGGGATACATTTGGGAATGTGGAGCTAAGTAGAGGATAGCAAGTGACCCTAAACAAAACACCCACAAACATCTCATGATAAACCAATGAAAATCATATCCAACAACCATAAATAACCCAATAACATGTAAGCACAATGATCTCCATCATCAAACACTATCAAAACATGTAAAATCTCATAAACACAAGTGTTTCCAAGCTCATCTCCTAATAATATAACGACCTTCTCACTCACATGTATGTGTATGTGTATAAAAACTCAATGAAAAACAAGAGAGAGGTCTCCTCAAAACATAGAATGTGTATGAATAATATTAATGAAAGCATGGGAGGAAATAGGAGAGAAATAATAAGAGCTGGATATGAAATAAGTGGAGTCATGAAAACCAACAACCAATCAACACAACCAATAACCTACAAATCACTGTAACACACAACAAACCCCACTATCACAAAGCTATCCTCTAGGTAAGAAGAGGGAACAATTTGGCTCATGTGGAGGCTAAATAATGTGGCTACAAAAGAATAGGAAAGGCAAAAACTTGGCTTATCCTAAAGTCAATTTCGTTCAAGGTAGGCTATTTGGCTATGTAGTTTAATTCTAGCGAACGTGTTATCATCCCTGGTCTCAAGAAAAGCCGACTACGCTGGAGAAGAAACGACACAATACTTAGATCCCCTAACTAGCACACAAAATGAATGGAACTCGCAAGGAGTCCAAGAAGGCTCAATACTCACAAGCTAGTCGAAATGCGCCTCTAAAGGTAGACAACTAAGCCACAAACCAAGCAAACCCCAATTCCCCCAAGCTATGTGGAAAATAGGCCAAACTCTAGGTCCCAAAACATGCACAGGGCTAAGGAAATATGAGTTTGCATAAGGTCAGACCACAGAAGTACACACCAGAAGCAAGCATGCCAGTTTAACAACTCAACCATCTTATTGAAAACTAAACATGAATACGCAATATCTACACTATGTATGAATGCAAGATGAATATGTGAAAAATATACAAAATGATGCATGCCATGAACTAAACTATAGCTATATGAAACTAAATGCACAAACAAATGGGTGGAGCGACAATGGAGTTGACCATCCCACCCCCAAGCTAAAGCTTTGCTAGCCTCTAGCAAAGGAGGAGAGGAGAAAGATGAAACATTAAAAACCATGGTCAACAAAATTGTCGCAACACCCAACACAAACATATGCTAGCCATAAACAAAGAGAGAAGAAGGTCATACCTAGGCTAGGAGGGCATTCACTCCTAGCATTACCATCACCACCATAAAGTGGTCTTAGAACTCTCCGCTCTTCAAAAGAAGTGGAGGCATGAAGCACAAAGCTTGAGCAATTGCCACCCCCAAGCTAGGGTGAAGCTATAGTCTTCATGTTTGGCTCAAATGCTCTTTTGAGCCTTCTTTCTCATATTCACCCTTGCGGGACCGTTAGCATTGACCCTCTAAAAATCATCAAATAAAACACAAGCAAAACTTGTGGAGGGTCAAGTCTAAGGGTCGTTTGGGTCTGTAAATACTAACAACCAACACTACAAACCAAACGTGAGCAATGACTAGCAAATATGCAATGAAATGAATGCAAAACAAAAATGAAGCAAAAAGAATATCTACAGTTGGGTTGCCTCCCAACAAGCGCTTCTTTTAGGTCTCTAGCTAGACCCGACTCACTACGGGGTAGCGAGTCAAACTCCGTAGGAGTTTATCATATTCACTTCCCACAACAGCTGAGGTTGGGGAGTGAAAGATGGAGAGAAGAGAGGGGAAAAGAAGAAACACAACAAACACCGACTTTCCATAACATGATGAAAAGTCGGGGGAAGAACGCATGGAGGGAGGGGGGAGGGAAACAAGAGGCAAAGCAACACAAGCATCAAAGCAAGCATGAACATGAACGACCGGGAGCTTCTCATGACAAAGAGGTGTAAGGTGAGACTCAAAAGAAGGCACAACAAGGGTATGCACTTGAGACTCCTCAATAAGGGGCAAGTCTACCTATAGGTCGTCGATTCCACTAGCTAGATGATCGTGCACATATGTGAGGGGTGTGTCATATCGAGGTGCGCAAGGAACCTCATCATGAACCTCATCGGTGAGTGGTGCATCAACACAAGAACATTGATCATCTAGAGGAGAAGGGGAGCTAATGATAGGGTGAGGGAAGTCTAGGTCATGGTAATGGGACTCTAGTCTAGCCTCAAAAACCCTTCTAAAGGTATTGACGCTCAACGTCCTCTCCGATTCGGTCTCCCCTTCGACCCAAAGGTCGCCAGAAGGGTAGGCCGGTGGAATCTCAAGGAGAGGGAGAAAAGGGTACTCTTTCCTATAGAAATGCTTGGCCAACAATTTGAAGAAGTTCAAGCAAGTCTTAGGGGTTTGGTCAAGAAACATGTTATCGTGATACTCATCTACGAGTTCCCTAGTCTCACTATTCAAACCTCCGTAAAGATGATGACAAATTTGCCACATTTCAACATTGCACATGCGGAGCAAGAACATCTCATATCTAAGGAAATAGTGTAGAAACGTATAGAGACAATGAAGTGTAACAAGAGGGGGGGGTGAATTGTTACTTGTTCTCTTTAGAGTATTTTCGCCCTCTTCTTGCGGAATTATGAATAGAGAAAATACTCAAAACAAAATAAAAGAAAACTTTAAAGAACACAAAGAATTTAACGTGGGAACAAGAACCACGACCCTCTAGGGATTTCGATTCTCTATTATTTTATGTAATTTAATTCTCTATTACATAAAATATATTTCTCCTTCTCCTTCTCTTCTTCTTCTCGATTTCTTTCTTGTTCCTTCTCTCGATTCTCCTTCTCTTTCTCTCTTCTCTTTCTCTCTTCTCTTTCTCACTTCCCCCTTAGACTTACCCAAGTCTAATTACAAAATTCTCTCAAAAACCCATACAAAATAAATTCTCTAATTGGATGAACAAACAAAGATAGCACAAGAAAATATTTAGGAATTAATTTTCGGTTTAGAACACTCAATATTTCCTTTTCTTGATTCTTGAATCTCACGAAATTGGGCACAAAATTTTTCGGAAATTTTTCTCTCAATGTTGATCACCAAATGTTTGTGCCGGTTAGAAAAATGCTTTTATAATCATTTTAGAACAAGTTATGCCATAAACCCATTATCTAAAGACAAGGGATTAGTGGGCATTGACCGTGAGAATGTGAATAACTACCTTGGTGGTTATTCAAAGTCAATCTTTGACTCTAGCTAAAAATAGCCATTTTCAAGAGACTTTTTATGAGTTAGTTATTTTAATTCTTAGATTAATTCCTTGTGCTTTCTTGTTTATTAACCGTACAACAAAACTAAAATATAGAAAAATTAACTTAAGACTTTTTCTAAATAATTTTGTTGACTTCTTCTCTGACCGGATTCTGGAGGAACAACGTACTGTCTCTATCTGCAACGTTCATCAGTTTATCAATATCAGGAACAGTAGTCTTGGATTCTACTTTTGACTTCCTCATTGACCTTCTCTACTGACTTTGACTTTGTTGACTTTGACTTTGACTTGTACGATTCCCATTGACTAATCCTTAGGTACCATCGACGAATACAATACTCGGATATTTGACCTACAAAACAATCTCTACAAATATTTTGTTTGTTTATAATTTGTTAAGTCATCATCAAAACTCAAATGGGCCAACAAATTCCCCCTTTTTGATGATGACAAACTTATAAACAAACTTTGTTAAGAGAAAGAGTAAAACTAATGACTTTGAACATGTTAGAGATTAAACACAAGTTCAAACATATTTAGTAAATTAAATCGTTAAATAATTTACCAAATTCTAAAGCAAGCATATTACTCTAAAATATTTTTGGCGAAAATCATGTGATTAAGCATGACTTCAAATTTTTAATTTTAAAACAAAACCAAACATAAACATAAATACCAAAAAACATATAAATCAAAAACATAATAATTAAAAAGAAACTTAAAGACATAATATTAAAAATTAAGAGACACAACAAATCAAGTAATTCTAATTAAGTAATTCAAGACAATTAAGTAAGTCAAGAAAATTATGAGTTGTATGAATCAAAGATAAACAGAGTGATATTCAATAAATCATGAATCATGTCAAACAACAATTAACCAATTTAACCATATAAACCAACCATAATCAAAACAGTAAGTCAACATACTCTTGTTTGGCTACTCTTCCCCTTTAAATATATCAAACAGTAAGTTATTAAACTAAGTGTCATGAAGTAAACCAAGAATAGAGAATCAATTATCCAAAGAAGAAGCAAAAACGTAAGCATTCACAAGCATTCACAAAAGTTTGTTTGCTACTCTTCCCCCTTTTGGCATCAATCAAAAAGTAGGGATATGAATCAAAGCACAGCTCTAAGGCAAGCGTTAGACAAATTAAGATAGTAAGCAGCAAACTAAGAAAATAAATGCCCAAACATAAATCAAGAAAGCATGCAAGCAAACATATTAGACCATGGGATAAGAAAATAAGGATGAAATAAAGGATTAGAAATAGTGGGTTAGTAGCATAAGCATAGAAATTAAATTGTTTCGTACCCCAGCTGGTACTTTGAACAAAAACAACAAAAGAAAATATTGTTTAGAAATACAGACGGTGTGGCCAACAAATCATCAAATTTTTTAAATGAAAACAGAAGCAGGAAGGATCAGGCAGCAGTCTCTTCATCAACAAATTCAGTTTGAACCTCCACTGTGTCGAGCTTTGCACCAAGACGTGTTTCCATGTCGGTGAGTTGCTCAGCAATGGTGGATAGGGAGGCACGAACTTCACTTTGGAAAGCACAAAGTTGAGACTGCAGGACATCAAATTTACCAAGTATAAGATCAATAGGAGTTGGAGGAAAAGGTGAGTCATCCCTAGCAAAACCAGTAGGTGTAGGTGAAGTGGGAATGGGTGATGGTGGTGATGATGGAATGTCAACTGGTATGGGTGAAGCTGGTTTTGGTGAAGGTGGGGCATCGTCAGTTTGTTTGGTAGGGTGACTGGACACAGCTTCATCCTTACCAACCTTAGCTTTTGAAGCAAGCCTCCTACTCTTCCTTGGAGTGATTTTAGAATCCTCCTTAATGGGCTTAGAGACCTCCTCATCACTTGAACTTGAGTCAACCTCCTCAAGTTCCTCCTGTGAAGCTTCCCCCTCAGAAGGAGCTTCCTCCTTATCCTTATTCACCTCTGCCTCTTTAGCACTGGCAGAGGGAACAGCACCTTGATCCTCCTTTTTCTTTTCTTTCTTTTCTTCTTCCTCAACCTCCTCTTCAACTTCCTCTTCATCAGACACGACCTCCTCTACATCTATGAGGTCCTCTAAAATTCCTTTTTCATTAACAGTTAAATGCAAATTTTTAAGGCACTTAGCGCCTATTTGATTGTTTGCGGACATCGGGAAATGAAGACCCTCAAGCGGTACACCAAACTTCTTAAAAATACATGTTAACAACCCTCCATAACCAATCATAAGACCCTTCTCGACACACTCAGATAAGTGAGACACCATCAAGGACGGAAAATTTATTTTAATGTGGTTAGCCATGCAGTAGATCAACGTAGCATCGCGTAAATTTACTTCACTCCGCTTAGAGTTGCGGGGTAAAATAAATCTACGTGCGATGTTGTACAGCAATTTGTGTAATGGGGACAACGACATGTGACTAAATCTTCTCTTTTCCTCCTGACCAAGGAATTTTAAGACTGTTTTCTCAGTAATACCCGAAAAGACAATTTTTGACCCTACAAAATAAGTGTCAAAACCAACTGTGGGAACCTCAAACCACTCGCCAATCATCAAACTACTAAACTCAATTTTAATTTCTTTAACCACACTGGAGCAAACACCATTTTCTATAGAAAAGTTTTTAATAAACTCACGCATCAAATTGGGGTATATGTGATTGCATGAGTAATCGTACATAAGCTTTTCCCAACCCTGATTTTCTAAAATGGCATGAAATTGGGGAAATAAGGTAGAATCATACCAATATTTGTCAAGTCCAAAGCCAACTGACATCTCCTTTGCTACCTCTTCCGCACTATCAGGATCTATGCGCTTGCTCCGTTTAGGTGGTTTGGATGAAGAAGCACTTTTAGGGGTTCCACGGGTTCGTTTTTCACCGGCATGCATGGATTGTTTTGGTGTATTGGTCTTGGATGGTTCTTGTGAGGATGAAGGTGGAATGTCAGGATATATCACTTGTAACGGCTTGGGTTGTGTTGATTTCGGCATTTTCTTGCTTGAGGATGAGGATTTTGGAGTTTTCATGATGTAGGTGAGAGAAATTAGGGATTTGAGAAGGAGGAGTGTGTTTAATGGTTGACGGTTTGGCAAGAGTAGTACAAGTAAGGTAGATGTGAGTGATGGATGGGACAAATGAGTGTAAGGGTTATAAAGGTGTGAAGTGACGGTTATGGAAAGAAGGTACTACTTCTTGAAACGGTTTTAGTGTATGAACCGTGTGAGGTAACGAAAAGTTTACGTGAAAGTTCGTTGAATTTGTCGATTTAGATAACTACTTTCCGAAACACCTCGATGATCCGTCTTCCATTTTATAAAATGATGTTGGTTCACCGAAATAAAATAAAATAAAGAAAATGCTGGAATTTGTGGAAAATAAAATATTTTTGTATTTTTCGAAAATAGTTTATAATATGTGGAAAAAAAAATATAATATAAAATAAGTTATGCTACTTGGTCTAATTAGTTCAAACATGCAAGCAATCAAGATAAAGTTTAAGACATAAATTTAAATAGAAGCATACCCAAATCTCGCAATGATTGAGTGATCAATCTTGGTTGTTGTGGTTGATTGAACCCTTCCAATTTTTCATGATGTTTTGAGGAGGAATACTAGCAATTAAACATTAGTGAAGCTTGATCATACCTAGCTCCAACCTCATCTTTTCAAATTGTTCTCTTGGAAGCGGTTTGGTCATAATATCTGCAACTTGTTCACTAGTATTGACATGTTTAACAATAATATTTTTAAGCTCTACGTTATCCTTAAGGAAATGATGTCTAATATGAATATGTTTAACTCTAGAATGATGCACCGGATCTTTGGAAATACAAATAGCACTAGTATTATCACAATAAATAGGAACACATTCAAATTTAATACCAAAATCTCTTAGCTGTTGTTTAATCCAGAGCATTTGGGAACAGCAGGCTGCTGCTGCTACATATTCAGCTTCTGCTGTGGATAAGGCTACTGTGTTCTGTTTCTTGGAACTCCATGATACCAAACAAGATCCAAGAAACTGTACCATTCCTGAAGTGCTTTTTCTATTTACAAGATCACCTGCGTAATCTGCATCACTATACCCTTTCAAGTCATAGACATCACTTTTAGGATAAAATAAGGATAAGTCATCTGTTCCCTTTAGATATCTAAGAATTCTTTTAACTGCCGTATAATGTGATTCTTTAGGATTTGATTGAAATCTAGCACACAAGCCAACACTAAAGGATATATCGGGTCTACTAGCTGTTAGATATAGTAGTGATCCTATCATGCCTCTATACATCGTTTGGTCAACATTAATTCCGTTAGAGTCTTCATCTAACCTAATGTTAGTGGCCATGGGTGTATGGTTTGTCTTAGCACTATCTAGTCCATATTTCTTTAGAAGTTCTTTTATATATTTTTGTTGATGAATAAATATACCGTTAGCAGTTTGTTTAATTTGCAAACCAAGGAAGAAATTTAATTCTCCCATCATACTCATTTCAAACTCATTACTCATTAGGTCAGCAAATTCCTTACATAACGATTCATTTGTAGCACCAAAAATAATATCATCAACATATATTTGAACAACTAGTATATTCGAACCTTTATTCTTAAAGAATAAGGTTTTATCAATTTTACCACGTATGAACTTATTTTCAATCAAAAACTTAGATAATCTCTCGTACCATTGTCTAGGTGCCTGTTTTAGCCCATAAAGAGCTTTGTCAAGCTTGTAGACGTGGTCCGGAGAAATTGGGTTTTCAAAGCCAGGTGGTTGTTCCACATACACATCTTCTTCTAGAAAACCATTTAAGAATGCACATTTTACGTCCATTTGATATAATTTAAAATTCATGAAAGCAGCAAATGAAATAAGAATTCTAATAGCTTCTAATCTAGCTACGGGAGCAAAAGTTTCAGTATAGTCAATACCTTCTTGTTGATTATAACCTTTTACCACCAACCTTGCTTTGTTTCTAACGATTATGCCGTGTTCATCTAGCTTGTTCCTGAATACCCATTTAAGTCCAATAATCTTCTTGTTCTTCGGCTTTGCTTCTAAGTGCCACACTTTGTTTCTTTCAAACTCGTTTAATTCATCTTGCATAGCTACCACCCAATCCGAATCTTGCAAAGCTTCTACATGATTCTTGGGTTCCATAGTTGATAGAAAAGGAAAGTGTGCACAGAAGTTTCTCATTTGTCCCCTTGTTTGTGTGCCTTTGTTCATGTCACTTATAATCAATTCTAGTGGATGTGACTTATGTTGTTTCCACGGTCTTGGAACAAAGTCTCTTGTGGGGACAGATGTGGAAGCTGGTTCACTGACTTGGTTCTGATTTGGTTCATCTTCAATTCTTTCTTCTTGTGCTTCTGTTTGAATTTCTGGATTGGGAACTGCAGGCTGTTCCTGATCTGCCTGTTGTTCCTGTTCTTGATTTTGTTCAACATTCTGACCTTGTTGTTGTTCTACTGGATCTTGCTCTTTGTATATGTTTTCATCATCTTCCAGATCCGCAAGACCTATCTTAAAATCACTTGTTTCTTGTTCACTTGTCATAAAGTTAGTCTCATCAAATATAATGTGAACAGATTCTTCAACACACATTGTTTTCTTATTGTAAACTCTATATGCTTTACTATGAGATGAATAGCCAAGAAATACTGCTTCATCACTTCTTTCATCAAATTTACCTAAATTTCGTTTTCCATTTACATGCACAAAACATCGACATCCAAAGACTCGAAAATATGAAATATTAGGTTTGATTCCTTTAAATAATTCGTAGGGGGTCTTAGAAGTGATTGGTCTTATTAAAACTCGGTTTAATATATAACAAGCAGTATTGACGGCTTCGGCCCAAAAATTTCTAGGTAAACCACTAGCAATTAACATAGTTCTAGCCATTTCTTCTAAGTTTCTATTTTTACGTTCAACAACACCATTTTGTTGTGGTGTTCTAGGCGCGGAGAAATTATGACTTAAACCATGTTCGTTACAATAATCCATAAACTTTGAATTTTCAAATTCTTTACCATGATCCGATCTTATGTGGACTAGTTGATTGTTACTAGATTTCTGAATTTTAGTAGCGAATGCAACAAATTCATCAAAAGCCTCATCTTTGCTAGATAAGAATAAAGTCCATGTAAATCTATTGTAATCATCAACTATAACAAAAACATATCGCTTACCGCTGCGACTTTGGATTCTCATAGGTCCACAAAGATCCATATGAATTAATTCAAGTGGTTTTGATGTGGTCACGACATTTTTAGTTTTAAAAGATGACTTTGCATGTTTTCCTTTGGCACAAGGATCACATACTTCATTCTTTTGAAATTTTAGGGATGGTAATCCTCTTACTAGGTCTTTAGTACGTAAAGTATTAAGCAACGAAAAACTAGCATGACCTAATCTTTTATGCCAAAGAAGAGGGTCATCTTCTATAACACTCAGACATGTTAAACTGGTTTTAGGAACAGTGTGCAGGTCCACCACGTATGTGTTCCCTTTTCTAATTCCTTCCAGAATGATGTCACCTGTGTCGTTCCTAGAAATCATGCATTTCTCAGAAGTAAAGTTTACAGAGTTACCTTTGTCACAAAATTGAGAAATACTTAAAAGGTTGTGTTTCAAATTCTCGACCAAAAATACGTTATCTATTGCGTGGGAACTTGACCTTCCTACCTTGCCTTTTGCAATGATTTCACCTTTCATATTATCGCCAAAGGTCACAGTTCCTCCATTATAGGCTTCTAGTGAGAGAAATTTTGATCTATCGCCTGTCATGTGCTTGGAACAGCCACTGTCGAGATACCATGAGCTGTTCCCCCACACTAGAACCTGCAAAACGAACTTAGTTGTTAGAGGACGGAACCCAGCCATCCTTGGGTTCAGTGTCGATTAAACAAGAATTAAATTTCTTAATCCAAACTCTATCGACGTATATTTGGTTCGTTTTGTTGTGCTGTTCCTTTTTTAAACATTGATATTTCAGGTGCCCGGTTTTGCCACAAAAGGAACAGACTTTGTTACTTGGGAGATCAACATAGACCTTTTTCTTTTTATCATTTTTATCATATCCTAGTCCTTCGGTTCTTTTAGTTCTAGCATCAAGAATCCATTTGGGAACTTCTCTAGTTTTCCCTTTATCTCTTGAATTTAATTCAAGCTTAAGACGATCGTTTTCTTTTAAGGCGGATTCTAGATCGGATTTCATTTGGAAGAGTACCCATTGAATTTCTTTCTTAGTCTCATAATCAACTTCCATATCAAATTGCTCTAATTGATTCAATTCAATATTTAACATGATGTTTTTTGCTTTAACTTTTTCTAAGGCTTCTTTTAACATCACATTATTATCAAGCAATTCAAAGAATCGACTTTGCACATCGGATCTAAATGAGTTAAGGTAGGATATTTGGTCTTTACATGCTTTAAGGTCTTTTTCAGTTTTGAGAGTGATGGCGGCTTGTTTTTCTAATTTTTCGTGAGATTCTAAAATCATTTTAACTAATCTATGTTTATCCAATTTAAACAAATAATCAGAAAATGGATCAGGAGACAATACCTCTTTTCCTTTAGATGTATCGTCATGAGTAGCCATGAGACAGAGGTTAGCTACCTCTTCTTCTTCTACGGGGGCTTCAGTTTCGGTTTCACTTTCGGACTCTCCCCATGCAGCTATCATGGCTTTGCGGAAATCGGTTTTGTTGAAATTTCCCTTTGTTGGTTATCTTCCTGTTTCTCTTGCTTTCCCTTTAGCTTTCTCGTCCTTCCATAGTGGGCATTCCTTTATGAAGTGCTCGGTACTTCCACATTTGTGGCATTCATAAGTTTTGGATTTAGAAGTTCCTTTTTCTTTGTAGTTTCTTTGATTTTTATATCTATTGTTCCTGAAGAACTTCTTGAATCTACGTACCAGCATTGCTGCCTCTTCCTCATCAGTTTCTGAATTTTCTTGATCGTCTGCTGTCAGAGCCAAACCTTTGTTCCTGGAACTGTCAGCTGTTCCCAGATGTAATTCATGAGTCATCAGGGAACCAGCCAACTCTTCCAGATTAAACTTTGTAAAATCTTTAGATTCTTGAATGGCTGTGACCTTTGCTCTCCAACGATCATCTTGAGGTAGGCTTCTTAGGATCTTTCGCACTTGTTCATCGGTTGGAATAAGCCTTCCAAGAGAGACTAACTCATTTGTGATGTTCGTAAACCTAGTAAACATTTCTTGGATGCTTTCTTTAGGTTCCATAACAAATCTTTCATATTTGGACATGAGTAAGTCAATCTTGGAACGCTTGACTTCGCTTGTTCCTTCATGGGTAACTTCCAGCAGATCCCAAATTTGTTTTGCTGTTTTGCAACCCATAATGCGATTGTGTTCATTAGGACCAAGCCCACAATGAAGTAATTTAATAGCAAGAGCGTTCATTTCCATCTTTTGAAAATCTTCTTTCTCATATTCCGTGATTGGTTTGGGAACAGTCTCGTTAATGGAGTTGGTAGTGGTTACCTCAAAATCTCCAACTTCGATGACTCTCCAAACTTGATAGTTTTCGGCTTTGATGAAGATCTCCACCCTGTTTTTCCATTAGGTATAGAATTTGCCATCGAACTTTGGTGGTCTCTGAGTAGAGTACCCTTCTTCCATACGCTCGTTCATTTTCATCATCTCTAAAATACCAAGATACGGCTCTCAGGTTTCCTGATTTAATGAGAAACAGGGCTCTGATACCAATTGTAGAAACGTATAGAGACAATGAAGTGTAACAAGAGGGGGGTGAATTGTTACTTGTTCTCTTTAGTGTATTTTCGCCCTCTTCTTGCGGAATTATGAATAGAGAAAATACTCAAAACAAAATAAAAGAAAACTTTAAAGAACACAAAGAATTTAACGTGGGAACAAGAACCACGACCCTCTAGGGATTTCGATTCTCTATTATTTTATGTAATTTAATTCTCTATTACATAAAATATATTTCTCCTTCTCCTTCTCTTCTTTTTCTCGATTTCTTTCTTGTTCCTTCTCTCGATTCTCCTTCTCTTTCTCTCTTCTCTTTCTCTCTTCTCTTTCTCACTTCCCCCTTAGACTTACCCAAGTCTAATTACAAAATTCTCTCAAAAACCCATACAAAATAAATTCTCTAATTGGATGAACAAACAAAGATAGCACAAGAAAATATTTAGGAATTAATTTTCGGTTTAGAACACTCAATATTTCCTTTTCTTGATTCTTGAATCTCACGAAATTGGGCACAAAATTTTTCGGAAATTTTTCTCTCAATGTTGATCACCAAATGTTTGTGCCGGTTAGAAAAATGCTTTTATAATCATTTTAGAACAAGTTATGCCATAAACCCATTATCTAAAGACAAGGGATTAGTGGGCATTGACCGTGAGAATGTGAATAACTACCTTGGTGGTTATTCAAAGTCAATCTTTGACTCTAGCTAAAAATAGCCATTTTCAAGAGACTTTTTATGAGTTAGTTATTTTAATTCTTAGATTAATTCCTTGTGCTTTCTTGTTTATTAACCGTACAACAAAACTAAAATATAGAAAAATTAACTTAAGACTTTTTCTAAATAATTTTGTTGACTTCTTCTCTGACCGGATTCTGGAGGAACAACGTACTGTCTCTATCTGCAACGTTCATCAGTTTATCAATATCAGGAACAGTAGTCTTGGATTCTACTTTTGACTTCCTCATTGACCTTCTCTACTGACTTTGACTTTGTTGACTTTGACTTTGACTTGTACGATTCCCATTGACTAATCCTTAGGTACCATCGACGATTACAATACTCGGATATTTGACCTACAAAACAATCTCTACAAATATTTTGTTTGTTTATAATTTGTTAAGTCATCATCAAAACTCAAATGGGCCAACAAATAGCTCCAAAAAGATTCATGCTCAAGTTGATAAATGTTGCAATCCATGGAGAGAAAAACAAAAAAATAACAAAAACAAAGACTATGCACAAAACACACCAAAACTAAAATCTAAACAAACGCCTTGTCCCCGGCAACGGCGCCATTTTGATAGCCGGTTTCTAACGCGTCGTTTAACGTTAAAGACCTAAGTTAATCAAACACATTTATAAACACCCTAATTACAACTATAACGTGCATAGAGGTAAGTTTGGGGATCGAACCACAAGGACAAGGGGTGTTAGACTAGAGAGTTAGTGTGTGAAGGGTTGGATGGTTGGTAGGAAGGTGGGTGTGTAAACTAATCTAATGATGGAAACAAACAATGAAAGAAAGCGGGCTTAGGCTAGGTCCATCCTAGGTAGGTCCATTGGAAATATAGATAGGCTAGGTCGAAGGAGGTTGAACGAAGGTCAATCGAGACACTCTAGTTGGCATGGGGAAGTTGACGACCTATAGTCTATACGAACGACCCATAATCGCCCTATGTCTCACTAAGGAGTGGCAGGACAAGATATGCAACGAATATCAATCAATCAAACCAACATCATCCTCAAACATCTTCCTAAACATTAAACACAAGACCAAAGCCCTAGGATTTCTCTAACCCAAAACCCTAAAATCTACTCTAGCATATGGAAAGGAAGAAACAAGAAGATAGAAAACATTAAATCTATTCTATAAAGCATTTAACAAAGAAAAGACATGAAAACATTAAATGAAAAGAAGAACATGAAAGCAATAAAGTCTACACTACAAAAACAATAAATGAAAGCATTAAACAAAGCATATATGAAAGCAATAAAGAATACATAAAGGTAGAAAAGCAATAAATGAAAGGATCTTACATAAATGAAGAAGAACAAAAGTAAAGGAAAGCTAGAAATCTTACACTAGGGCATAAATGAAGAAGAAAGCATAAAGAGTGATGAACAAGAGAGGGAGAGTTACTCCCAATCAAGTCATAGGGTTTTAGTTGCTAAAAGTGCCTTTATATAGGCTACAAAAGATGGGGACAAAAGCCCTAAAAAATCCTACGGAAATAAGCTACGAAATAAAACGCTGCGCTGAAACAGGGCTCCATTCGCCCGAATCTGAGGCTGGATTCGGTCGAATCCAGGTCCATTCGACTGAATGGAGTGAAAGATTCGCCCATTTTAGAAAGTGGTCAAAATGCATCTGGGCCCTTGTTCTTGGATTCGACCGAATGGCTACAGGGATTCGACCGAATCCATCCATTCGACCGAATGGATGTGGGATTCGGTATTTCCAGAAGCTTGGGATGGTTTGCTGATCTTCCATTCGACCGAATGGACCATGAATTCGACCGAATGTGGGTCTTTAGCCCACATTGAAGCTTCAAACTATCTTCAAACGATCTCCGATCTTTGCGATACTTTCGGGGATGACCCGAAACACTTGTGGGAGCCTCGAAACGCGTGCCACTTCATCGGTCTTGACGTCTAAGCCTCAAACTAACCCGAATCACCTCGAAACGAGCTCCGATCATCGTGATATCTTCGGGGATGACCCGAAACACATGTGAGCACCTCGAAACGCGTGCATTATCTTCGACTTTGATGTCTAAGCCTCGAACTCAACTCGAATTACCTCGAAATCTCCCGAAAACACCTGAAATGATCTCTAAACACCATGGAGACAAGATCAAGGCAAAATCGAGTATATAGAGCATAAAACAAATGTAAAACACCGAGATACGACATCAAAGTGGGGCTATAAATGTGCTCTGAATCGAGCACATCAGTGCTTCATCTTTAAGTGGTTGGAAGGGTCATTTGATTTAAATCCTAATGAATACCAATTCTGGCTCGATCACTTGTAAAATGTGTTGTACTAGGCGTTTATTCAATCCGTAGGGATATTAGCGTTGATGCATGAAATGGAATTATTAAATTTGTTTTGTAAATGAGAGGGTCATTACACCCTAACTGGGGGAGGATTGCTGAACATTTAGTGTCTAATAATCCTAACTTTATAATCACTAAGTACTACGTAGTGGGACAGTATATATTAAATATTAGGTCCTAAAGGGGTTCAACGGAAAGGACAAAAGGAACAAATGGAAAATCGAGTCATAGTAAAAACCAACTCGGTTGTCATGAATTCGGGCCTAAAGCCGAGTCGGCTTTAGGTTCTAAAAACATTGTTTCGTCCAGTAGGAAAATCCGACTCGACTTTCCTTGTCATAGGTGCAAAAGCCGACTTGGCTTTATGCCTTATTTTGACCGTTGAGGTTTTTCGGTTTTCTTTAAATGAATGCATTGGATTCCTATACTTATTTCTCTTGATTTCAAGAATTATAAGAGAATATTAGGGAATATTAGGCTCATGAATGCCATAGATTAATGGTATTGATTGTGTGGTCATCAATTTGGTCATCAATGGTGATTGTCATGACCCTTAAGCTATACTCTTGTAGTATAAATAGCTAGGGCTTGGTGATGAGTGCTAGCTACACACCTTTACTGAATTCTCATTCTCTTATTCTCTTTTGCTTGTATTTTTTCAAGAGAGTAATTAACTCTGGTTTAGTGCTTCCAAATATTATAGTATTCTAAACACATTGTTCTTAAGTGAGATGTCTTAAGTACTAAGGGTGTATTGTGTTGTTTGTATCTCATTGTGAATTTCCAATCTCAAGCCAAGTATCTTTGTGAGGGAAATATCACCAAAGGAAAGTGATCTCACGCCTACAATAAGTATCAAGCTTCCGGATAACGGTTGTCATTACATATACAATCTTCAAGTCTTTTTAGTGTTGTTTTTTTTGTAGTTTCATTTTGTCATCAGCAAAGGGATAATTTTGTAATTTGTATTTGCATTATTAAGTCCTTAATAAAAGGGTTTTAATATAAGACAGAACCCGAATTCGAGTCGATGTTTGGGTGAAATCAAAATCGGCTTTATTGGTGACGACTCGTCACTTGTCCCATGTCTTGTTTCTGCCAGTTTTGCTAATTTATTTTGTTAGTGTTGTTTGTTATCAATCATCACTAATGTATGTTAACTACTTTTGGCATTTAGTCATGATGAATCATTGTATTGATTCAATAATAAGCTTTGGTGAATCAACCTTTTGGTTTATAGGTTTTGTTCTGTGAAACACAGTTGTTTCATAAGAAGTCATTGGTTGACACTTTACTCTATAAGCATGGGGAGTGTGCAAAGGGCATTCCACGCATGATATCCATCATTCTATAAATTCATTTTTTGAATTTATCTATGAGCATACATTGTTCATGCTTCTCTTTTGCATGTGGTGTATAAAGAGAACTATTAACTCTTTATACATTATCAAGTAAGTTATCCATCTACAACACTTGTCTTTACTTTTGCAATGTCTTTTGTGTTAGTACATTGTTGTGTAAGACTGTATAGGTTGTATCTCATTATGAATTTTATCATCATCCCAAGCACTTTTGTGGGTGAAATATCATAATAGGTAAGTGTATGAACGCCTCCTACAAAATAGAGTTTTTGAGCGACAATCATTGTCGCAATCATATCTTCATGGTGTCCATTTTGTTTATCTACAAAGTAAGGAGTTTCACTGTCATCCACACAAAGGAAATACAAATTGGTTTGCAATTTTTTTTTTCAATTGTCATTTTTTTAGTTTCTTCAAATTCTCATTGTCGCAATGTGTATTTGCATTATATTTTCAATATTTCCAACCGGTTTTAGGTTTTGTATATTTGTAATTTTTTTTCTCTTATTCACTAATGGTGAGCAAACCTGACCTTTTATTTGTTTTCTTTTTAGTTGTTAAGAACATTACATATAATTCATCTTCAACATGTTGGATATAATTTTATGGCTTCTTAAATCTACTTGGCCTATTGTGAATATTGGAGACACAAAAATAAAATAAGAGAAACTACTTCAAAGAAAGACAATGTGAATGGTCTTGAACACAAAATAAAAATAGAGGAATAGAATAAGAAGACTAGCAACTTTTAGTATCTTAGAATACCACTTAAACCATCTTTAGTATCATCGATATTGAAGGTCTTATATATATTATCTGTATTTGGGTGGTGGATGTGTATGTCCTATATCATCCATTTTTAGAATTATTGGCGACTTATGTTCACCAAGTAATCAAGAAAAAGATTAAGAATATTAATCTTATGTATTAGTGAAGGTTAGAAGAGGACACATCACACAACACACATTGTGATTGGTTTGTTAGGAATCAATAATACATTGTACTATAGAAAATATTAGCTTGACATGTGCAGAGTTGAAAGTGCAAAATTAAAGACAAAGAAATTAAAAGAAAAGTAAAAGAGCATTCAGATGAAAAGTAAAAGAATAAGAGAAGAAAACAAAATAAGATGGAAACAAGTTATGGAATTATGGAGATGCTTAAGATGAAAACAAAAGATTGCTACATGTATGACATGAGGTGGTGACATGGGCACCAATAACTAGAAAATTCGGAGAAAAAAGATAGATATATGTTGGAAAATGATTGATAATATAAGCACAGTCCACAAGAAAATATACACCAGATGAATAGTAGCTTGATGATGCTTGGTAATAAGAATAGCAACAAGAAGTCGTAAGAAGACAAACGTACTTTGATGACAAGGGACAGTTGGCGACATGGAAGTCAGAAATGAAAATTCCAAGCTAAGAGATTGGGGAGTGGATGACAAGTGCATCGACAATTTGGAAAAAATGTTAAGGTCTAGATTTTTCAGATTAGGATAGGGTATTAGAAAGGCTTATCAGAAAAATCAAAAAGATGATTATTTAGAACTATCTAGTGTTAAGTAAGAAGTAATAGTTAGAATATACTGGAATATAGCGGAACGAAGGTGTAAAGTAAGAAAAGAAATATCTAGATAAAATCATAACTTAACTACTATAAATAGAGTCTTATGACACATGCATCATGTAGAGCAAGAAGCTCCCATAAAAACAAAGGATTAATCCATGAGCTCAAATGACAATTTATATACACAAAATAAAGATATTGATAAGTGATAAATGAGCTCACATAAAAATAGTAGTGAAGAGTATAAGTGCGGAACAAGTGTCCCACCAAAAATATTGTTGTACAAATTATGATATAATCAATTATTTGTGTTCTAGTTAAAGTAATATATATTTATTTGGGTCCAACTACAAGTTTCACGTACGCCCAAAACTTCTATCACAGCGTAAATTGTGTGTTAACTAAGACTTTTAAGATAAACTTTTAATTAGTTAGGGTGGAAAATTATCAAGTGGTTTAAAGCAAAAGTTTTAGGATCATACATTCTACAATTTGAAAATTCAACCAATAGACAATGTCTTAAATTGAGAAAGAGGCTTCAGAAATAAAAAAAAAAAGACTTCAATAATCAAATAAATTATTGTACTATGGATTTGGACTAAATAGTCTATTTATTACAGCTCGTCTTGTATGAAAACGTCTCATTATGAAACGGGTCTATATTATAGCCTATTATTTCAATTGAATACTGTAAAATCATAAGTCATTGTTCTAAGGTAATAATTTATCTTTCTAAAACTATATCTTTCTAAAACTATAAAAAATAATTATATCAAAATTATATATGATCACTGTTACGTTATAAATGATCATTTTAAGACAAAATATATATATTGGGCCAGTTTAATGGCCTGAGATGGTCCCACCAAGAAACCTTCTCATTTAAGAATCAGTAAGTCTTATGGGAGACGGTCTATTCTATAGACTGAATCCATGAAGCCCACCCCAAAATTTAACATAGTATATTTGGGGTTATAATAAATTATTTCGGGTTATAATAACTTATATTTGGGGTTATAGAATAGTATATTCGAGGTTATATACCTTACATCTAGAATTATAACATAATATAATTGATATTATAATTAAAAAAATCAGTTAAGGGAAATGGGCAGGCCCAATTTTGTGGTCTATCCTATAGACTGTCTCTTGTGAGATTTTGTGTTTAAGAATTACTACTTTGTCCCTTATAGATTAAATCAAAGAGAAAATTGATATTTCTTTAAGAAAAAAGGAGGATAATGGTAACAAATGTAGAAAGAAAATGATTCGTGTGGATGAAATTAAAAGAGAGTTAAAATGTATAAATGAGATTAAAAGAAAATGATGGATCATTGTTCAAAAATATAAATGATTCAATTTAAGTAGGATGGACAAAAATAGAAAATGCTGTAAATTCAATGGGACAGAGAGAGTAGTGATTTCATTTTCACCTCACATGGTAGCCTTATTTCTAAAAAGTGCGAGGCGCGCTGAGGCGCTAAAGACCCTTAGAGCTTAGACACAAAGCGCAGGGCAAAGGCATGAGATTTTCTTATGCGAGGCGCACTTTTTCGCTAAAGCTTAAATTTTAATTTTATTAAATACTCCCTCCTATGCAGCTCAAATGTCCCATTTGACTTTTTACGGTTTTTAAGGTGAGCCAAATGGGACCCTTTGAGTAGGAGAGAGAGTGATATTATGAGTTTTTTATGAAAAGATTAGGGATTTAATGATTTCTTCCAAATTTGAATATTTTTTGTGGAATAATAAAATTTTGAATATTTTTGTCCTTCAAAAGTCGATAAATATTTTTATAGTAGCCAAAAATTACATAGTTCGAGATAATTAATTAAATTACAGTACATTACATAAGCCGAAAAATAAAATTACATAGAGAAAACTACTTAATCTCGTTAAGCCTCCTCAAATCTTCAACGGCCTCGGTGTAGTTCAAATCTTTCTTGATCATGTGGGTGCGGATTTTTTTTCCGATCCTCGACTTCAGGTTGTCCACGTTATCAAAAAAATAATCGATGCGTTATATTTCTGAAAAATTGCCACCGTATGTTAAACAACCAAAATTTCAATATTTAAAAAAAATCCATCATCATTGTACAATTCCATTTTAAACCAAAAACCTAATTTAATGTCAAAAAAAACACAAACAACAACTGACGCCATAAACCATATTCAGAAAACCCCCAAAAAATGCAAACTGAAATGTTACTGAACTGCCAAAATGAAAATTCAGAAACAAACAGAAATGAGCCAAAATGATTGGCGCCATTTTTGCACCAAAAGGCAACATGAGTAGCAATAAATACACCAACATCAGTAGCATTAACTAGACTCAACATTTAATACACCCACAACAAACACTTACTATGGCTGGAACAAAAAATTTATCCAGTCAACAAAAGACACAAATCATGCAAAGGTTGTTGAGCAAATTAAACAAAAAAGGAAAATCGATGCTAGGTACAATTAATGAGCTTGCAACTGAGTACGAAGTAAGCAGGAAGACAATCATAAGACTTTGGCAGGAGGTTCAGAAACAAATGGACAACAACAGCACAACAATCAATTAGAACAACAAAAGGATCGGGAGACAAGCACCAAACAAAATTCAATTTGATGAGGAGAAATTCAAGTCCATCAAATTTGAGCTCAAAGGAATTCAACATTCAGTGGCAAAGTAAATGGAGGTATCTTAGTCCACTGTGTGTAGGTGGAAGAAGGATACGATTATAAGAAAGCACACAAACGCGATAAAACCCACTCTTAGTGACAACAACAAATTACACAGGTTAAGCTTTGCATTATCTAAGTTGCAATATGATGAACATAATGACTCATTTCAATTTAAACCACATACAAACATTGTGCACATAGATGAAAAGCACTTTTATTTAACACGGGAGTCACAGACATACTACTTAGCTCCCGGTGAGGTTGAACCACATCGAGAATGTCAATCAAAAAGATTCATCCCAAAGATTATGTTCATGTGTGTAGTTGCAAACCCAATTTATTTAACTAATGGTGATGTGTTTTTTGATGGTAAGATAGGAATATGGCCTTTTATTACTCAAGAACCTGCGAAAAGAAGTTCAAAGAACAGAAAGAGGGGGGGAATTGGAGACCAAACCAGTGTAATCAATCACTAAAGAGCACATGAAACATATGCTTATCACGAATGTCTTACCCACAATAAGAGCCAAGTGGCCACACGGCATGTCCAAGCACATATTCATTCAACAAGATAATGCAAAGCCACACATTGCACACAATGATAGAGAATTCATGGAGGAAGCTATGAAAGATGACTTTTTTATTGAACTTGTACAACAACCACCTAATTCACCCGACATGAATGTACTCGACTAAGGATTTTTTAGGTCAATCCAGGCTTTGCAATATCAAAAAGCAGCCTACAATGTACCACAATTACTAAATGTTGTGAACAATGCATTTGAAAATTTAAGCCCTAAGTGTTTAAGATTTGTCTTTATTACACTACAGGTTTGTATGATTGAAACAATGAAAAAGGCAAGGGGTATTGATTATCATATCCCACACATGAACAAAATAAAGGCTGCAAGGGAGGGTACATTGCCAGACACTTAAGTGTAGAGAAACAATTAGTTTTGGAGTCTCTACAACATTTGTTCACAAGAATAAGTCTACAAACAATGAACCAACTGGTGGACATGATAGGGTATCAAGGAGGTCTTGATGCAACCACACCCCAACAGCAAGAACAATACAACAGTGAACCAGAATCAACAACACAGCCAACAATAACAATAACTATCCAACACAACAGTGAACCAGAACCAACAACACAGATAACAACAACAATAACTATCCAACACAGCAGTGAACCAGAACCAACAAGCCATCAACAACAAAAAATTGAATCAACAAGCCAACAACAACAAGTCCAGCATCCAACACAATAGTGAACCAGAACCAACAGAATTGACAGGGACCAACAAAGAAAATAACAACATTATTTTTGGGAAACAAAAGAAGGCAGAGCAACCACTTACCAGTTCAGTACAAGAATTCATGCATCTTTTGGACAATTTTTGGAGATCTTTAAAATGGGATGTTTCACAAGTAAACAACAATTGTAAAAATGTTATTGTTGTTTAAATTGAAACGTTGTACTCATGGTTAATGTAATGAAAAAGTGGTTGTTTATTTTGCAAACTCTCAGGGTATTAAACGCATGCAAAACATTGAGGAAAAATCGAACATCTTTTGCGCTTTGGTTTTGGGAAAACAATCCAAACCCTAATTTAAGTTCGTTTTATTTTCAGTGGCAATTTAAATTGCTCTCAAAAAAATCATTGAGCATAAGAGAAAAAAAAGCATCGAAAAAACCCTAAATCAATGAAACATCATCATCAGCCACCCACAAGAACAAAAACATACTCGAAAATGGGCCAAGCTTATCAAGCCAATCTTCATCCTCACAATCACTGTTAGAGAACAAAACATCAACAGAAGTATACTCTCGATCTAGGTTCAGATCAGGCTCTGGAGTGTATATGGCTCTCCTTCAGAGTCTAGTTCTCTACTCCACTTAGGATCTGTCTTAACTGAAGACTAATCTTCCTCATATGAGTCAAATAAATCATCATCATAGTACTTAGGGTTTGAGAGAGGAGATTTGCGGATTTTAAGAGGGGAAACATCAGGCGAGGAGATGTTAAGTTCAAGTGAATCAATGGTGGGTTTAGGGTTCTTCAGGGGTGAGACTTTGGAAGATTTAGGGTTGTCGTCCATGGTGAAGAAGGAAGGTCGAACCCAGAATGCAGAAGGTTAAAGACGAAGAGAAGAAGACGAAGAGAAGGAAACTCAGATCTAGGATTTCATGAATAATGTAGTAGGTTCTAGAATGAGGAAGTGAAAGAGGGGTTTTTAATCTGGGATGGGTAGGGGTGAGATATAAATTGGATGAAGTGATTAAAATGGTGTTAGATTAGGTTAGTTAATTTGATTTTTTATGGAGATAATAGAAAAAATTAGATGTGTTTATTAAGGTTAAAAAAGTAAATAGGTAAGGTAAATAAGGGTATAAGGGTACCAAAACCATGCCAAAAATGGAAATGGGACATTTAGGGTGACTTGACCCAAAATGGAAATGGGGCATTTAGGCTGAATAGGAGGGAGTATATAATACTTCAACTAAGAGATTGGCGAGTGGATGACAAGTGCATCGACAATTTGGAAAAAATTTTGAAGTCTAGATTTTTCAGATTAGGATGGAGTATTAGAAAGGCTTATCAGAAAAATCTAAAAGATGATTATTTAGAACTATCTAGTGTTAAGTAAGAAGTAATAGTTAGAATATACTGAGATATTGTGGAAGGAAAGTGTTAAGTAAGAAAAGAAATATCTAGATAAAATCCTAACTTAATTTAACTACTATAAATAGAGACTGATAATACTTGCATCATGTAGAGCAAGAAGCTCCCATAAAAACAAAGGATTAATCCATATAAGCTCAAATCACAAAATATATACACAAAATAAAGAGATTGATAAGTTATAAATGAGCTCACATAAAAATAGTAGTGAAGAGTATAAGTGCGGAACAAGTGTCCCACCAAAATTATTGTTGTACAAATTATGATGTAATCAAATATTTGTATTCTAGTTAAAGTAATATTATATTTATTTGGGTCCAACTACAAGTTTCACGTACGCCCAAAACTTCCATCACAGCGTAAATTGTGTGTTAACTAAGACTTTTAAGATAAACTTTTAATTAGTTAGGTTGGAAAATTATCAAGTGGTTTAAAGCAAAAGTTTTAGGATCATACATTCTACAATATGAAAATTCAACCAATAGACAATGTCTTAAATTGAGAAAGAGACTTCAGATATGAAAAAAAAAAGACTTCAATAATCAAATAAATTATTGTACTATGGATTTGGACTAAATAGTCTATTTATTATAGCTCGTCTTGTATGAAACCGTCTCATTATGAAACGGGTCTATATAATAGCTTATTATTTCAATTGATTACTGTAAAATCATAAGTCATTGTTCTAAGGTAATAATTTATCTTTCTAAAACTATATCTTTCTAAAACTATAAAAAATAATTATATCTAACGTACTTTGATGACAAGGGACAGTTGGCGACATGGAAGTCAGAAATGAAAATTCCAAGCTAAGAGATTGGCGAATGGATGACAAGTGCATCGACAATTTGGAAAAAAAATTTGAGGTCTAGATTTTTCAAATTAGGATAGAGTATTAGAAAGGTTTATCAGAAAAATCAAAAAGATGATTATTTAGAACTATCTAGTGTTAAGTAAGAAGTAATAGTTAGAATATACTGGAATATAGTGGAAAAAAGGTGTAAAGTAAGAAAAGAAATATCTAGATAAAATCCTAACTTAATTTAACTACTATAAATAGAGACTAATGACACTTGCATCATGTGGAGCAAGAAGCTCCCATAAAAACAAAGCATTAATCCATGAGCTCAAATCACAAAATATATACACAAAATAGAGAGATTGAAAAGTGATAAATGAGCTCACATAAAAATAGTAGTGAAGAGTATAAGTGCGGAACAAGTGTCCCACCAAAAATATTGTTGTACAAATTATGATGTAATCAAATATTTGTATTCTAGTTAAAGTAATATAATATTTATTTGGGTCTAACTACAAGTTTCACGTACGCCCAAAACTTCTAACACAGCGTAAATTGTGTGTATTAACAAAAACTTTTAGGATAAGCTTTTAATTAGATAGGATGGAAAATTATCAAGTGGTTTAAAGCAAAAGTTTTAGGATCATACATTCTACAATTTGAATAATCAACCAATAGACAATGTCTTAAATTGAGAAAGAGACTTCAGAAATTAAAAAAAAAAGACTTCAATATTCAAATAAATTATTGTACTATGGATTTGGACTATTTAGTCTATTTATTACAGCTAGTCTTGTATGAAATCGTCTCATCATGAAACGGGTCTATATAATAGCCTATTATTTTAATTGATTACTGTAAAATCATAAGTCATCGTTCTAAGGTAATAATTTATCTTTCTAAAACAAGAAAAAATAATTATATCAAAATTATAAATGATCATCTTTACGTTATAAATCATCATTTTAAGATAAAATATATATATTGGGCCAGCTTAATAGCCTGAGATGTTCTCACCAAGAGACCTTCCCATTTAAGAATTACTACTTTGTCCCTTATAGATTAAATCAAAAAGAAAATTGATATTTCTTTAAGAAAAAAGGAGGATAATGGTAACAAATGTAGAAAGAAAATGAATCGTGTGGATAAAATTAAAAGAGAGTTAAAATGTATAAATGAGATTAAAAGAAAATGATGGATCATTGTTCAAAAATATTAATAATTCAATTTTAGTGGGACGGACAAAAATAGAAAATGCTGTAAATTCAATGGGACAGAGAGAGTAGTGATTTCATTATCACCTCACATGGTAGCCTTATTTTTAAAAAGTGCGAGACGCACTGAGGCGCTAAAGACCCTTAGAGCGTAGACACAAAGCGCAGGGCCAAGGCATGAGCTTTTTGTATGTGAGGGGCACTTTTTCACTAAAGCTTAAATTTCAATTTTATTAAATATATAATACTTCAACTAAGAGATTGGCGAGTGGATGACAAGTGCATCGACAATTTGGAAAAAATTTTGAGGTCTAGATTTTTCAGATTAGGATGGAGTATTTGAAACGCTTATCAGAAAAATCTAAAAGATGATTATTTAGAACTATTTAGTGTTAAGTAAGAAGTAATAGTTAGAATATACTGGAATATAGTGGAAGGAAGGTGTAAAGTAAGAAAAGAAATATCTAGATAAAATCCTAACTTAACTACTATAAATAGGGTATTATTACACCTGCATCATATAGAGCTAGAGGCTCCCATAAAAACAAAGGATTGATCCATGAGCTCCAATCACAATTTATGCACACACAATAGAGAGATTAATAAGTGAAAAATGAACTCACATAAAAATATTAGTGGAGAGTATAAGTGCGGAACAAGTGTCCCACAAAAAATATTTTTGTACCAATTATGATGTAATCAAATATTTGTATTCTAGTTAAATTAATATAATATTTTTTGGGTCCAACTACAAGTTTTACGTATGCCCAAAACTTTTTTCACAGCGTAAATTGTGTGTGTTAATAAGGACTTTTAAGATATGTTTTTAATTAGTTAGGATGGACAATTATCAAGTGGTTTAAATCAAAAGTTTTAGGATCATACATTCTACTTTTTGAAAATTCAAAACCAATAGGAAATGTCTTGAATTTAGAAAGAGACTTCAGAAATTTTTTTTTTTAAAAAAAGACTTAAATACTCAAATAAATTATTGTACTATGGATTTGGACTATTTAGTCTATTTATTAAATCTCGTCTTGTATGAAATTGTCTTATCATGAAATGGGTTTATATAATGCCTATTATTTTCAATTGATTATTGTAAAATCATAAGTCATCGTTCTAAGGTAATAATTTATCTTTCTAAAACTATAAAAAATAATTATATCAAAATTATAAATGATAACGTTTACGTTATAATTGATCTTTTTAAGACAAAAAATATATATTGGGCCAGCTGAATGGTCTGAGATTGTCTCACCAGGAGACCTTCTCATTTAATTTAAGTATTTAATAGATTAAATCAAAGAGAAAATTGATAACTTTTTAAAAAAAAAGGTGGATAATGGTAACAGATGTAGAAAGAAAATGAATCGTGTGGATAAAATTAACCGAGAGATAAAATGTATAAATGAGATTAAAAGAAAATGATAGACCATTGTTCAAAAATAAAAATGATGGAATTTAAGTGGGACGGACCAAAATAGCAAATGCTGTGAATTCAATGGGACAAAGGGAGTAGTGATTTCATGATCACCTCACACGGTAGCCTTATTTTTAAAAAGCGCGAGGCGCGCCGAGGCACTAAAGACCCTTAGAGCCTAGGCGCAAAGTGCAGGGCGAAGGCGCGAGCGTTTTGTATGCTAGGCGCACTTTTTCACTAAAGCTTAAAATTCAATTTTAATACATATATAATACTTCAACTAACATGATATTCATATTTTAGAATTAACAAACATGAGCACATTTATTATTCTAGTGTCAAACACCACTTTAGCACAAAACTATTATAGAGAGAATATGAAGAATTCACAAACTTATATTCTTCTTTGCATGCCTTTTGTTTTTCATAAAGAAGGAACGATTTTTCGAACTTCATATTCAAGTAAATTTGAGTTTTGAGTTTTATTTGTTTTTCGAACAAACAAGGATATGTTAATTACCTAACCCAACAAGGAGGCGCACCAGGCGCACCAGGTGTGAAGCGAATCGAGGTGCTTAAGGCGTACACCTCTTGTAGTGGGCTCTACTCACCCAACCGAGGCATTTTTAGCTAAGCCTGAGCTCGAGGCGCACAAGGCGAAAGTGAGGCGCGCTTTTTAAAACTAACATGGTAGTAATATATGAGTAATAGTGAAATTTCGAATTGTAAAATTCTTAGGATTACTTCTAATTTTCTTTGCATCATACTTATTAGTTTTGTATTTATTAAAAAGCTAGAGGAAAAAAACAGGTCAGTGAATGATATGCAGATAAAACGTATAAAGAAAATGAATGCGTAATATAATTGAGATTAGAGACAAATGGATATGCCTATGGCAAAAACTATGATTAAAAACAAACTTTTGACATCATCATTTTCAAATTTATATTTTATTTTACTAAGAATAGTTTTCCTTCAATAGATAATATCATTATTATTATAAATGTATATCTTACTTATTTATAGAATTAGTGATTTAAATGAGTTTTATTGACTTTTCAAAAATATACTTGTTTTGAAGTATTAGGAAACAAAAGAATTTTCCACAGTTTTGTATTGCATTATGATTAAAAAATGACGAGAGCATTTATATTGTGGGGTTGATATTAAGGAGGATTCAGATATCTTGATGAAAATAAAGGAAGTGGTGGAGACATTTCTACAAACGAAAATTTTAGCAAAGTAGAAGCCACACATTGAAAAGAAAAGTGTTACATTATCTTAGGAAATTTTCCAATAAAACATATAATATTGAATTAACCAATCCTTTTTTATATATTATTTCTAATTTTAAAAGTAACATTTAATATTCTGTATTTTTTCAATTTATCTCAAAAAAATTATTATCACCTTGCACGATTATGTAGAAACACTTAGAGACAATGAACTGTAACAAGAGGGGGGGTGAATTGTTACTTTCGCCTTTGGAGTATTTTTAGCCCTTTTCTTGCGGAATTTGAATAACAAAAATACTCAAGACAATATAAAAGAAAACAATAAAGGAACACCAAGAGTTAACGTGGCAAAAAGAACCGCGACCCACTAGGGATTTCACTTCTCTATTATTTTATGTAAATCACTCCTCTCTTACATAAAATAATTTCTCCTCCTCTACTCTTTTTCTTCTCTCGGTAACTCCTTACCGTTTCTCTTCTACTCACGGTAAACTCTTACCGTTTCTCTACTCTTCTCACGGTAACCTCTTACCGTTTCTCTACTCTCTACCCTTTAGACTTACCCAAGTCTAAATAACAAAAACTCTCAAATAAACCCTTTACAACATTTATCTAAAATGGATGAATCATATCAAGAATAACACAAGGATTAAATCTTGAAATTAATTAGCAATTAAAACCAATCAAGATTTCCTCTTCTTTAATTTTGAGAACTCACGAAATATTTTGGGCACAATATTTTCGGAAAAATAAATCTCTCTCAAATGATCACCAAATGTGCCGGTTGTAGAAAAATCCTTTATATAGATTTTTAGATCTAAACTACCCATAATCCCATGATCAAAGATAGTGGGAGTTGAGGGTTAGTTTACGTGAGAAAGTGGTAGGAAAGCTTGGCGATTACTCCAAGTATTCTTGTCTTTTAGCTAAAAATAGCTAAGACAATTTAAGAAAACTTATTTTAAGATCCTAATTTTAAGGAATAATTTTAGTTGTTAGTTAAATTAATTTCTTAATTGATTTCCTTGTGCATCCTAGACTAATTCATCCGTACAACAAAACTAAATAAGAAAAATAAAAATAAAAATTATTTTCCTAATTATTTTTGTTGACTCCTCCTCTGACCGCTGACTCTGGGAACACTGCACTGTCTCCGATTGACCAATCTTCGAATTCTGACTTGATCTTGGAACAGTTACTTAGCAATCCCTTTTCAACGCTTAATAGTCCATCAACGACCCTTATAAAGATCGGATATTTGACCTATCAAAACAATCTCAAAGACAAAATATGTTTGTTTATTAAAGTTTATGTTATCATCAAAACCAAATGGGCCAACAGATTAGTAATCTAGTAAAAAACTAAAACAAACTTCTTACATTAAATTTATTAGAACAAACTGATTAATGTCAAATCAAATAAATTTGCCTTATTTTACAAAAATATCCATATTGTTCTATAAAAGGATGGAATGGGTGGGTCATCAATTTATTCACATAAACATAAATATTATATCCTTACAACCAAAAGGCAAGCTAAGAAAAGAATTAAGATGGGTATTCTAATGAAAGCTTTTGTGTGCCTTAGCCTTTTACTCTTTTGTTCTTACATTAAGGCATCGGCTAGAGACATTCCCAAATTCGGTAGTAGTCATGGGCCTCTAGGTAACTCATCTATTCATTATCTTTTAGTAATTTTTTTCAACATATCAATACTTATATTTATACGTAATTATTCATTTTCAAATATATGATCAATTGATATTCCTTATTTATACTTCTTTTGTTTTTTTTGTCCGCCTTACTATTAAGATTAGTTTCAGTTTATTTGTCCACTTCAAAATATTTCCATTTTAGTAAAAAAAAAAAAAATAAATTGTTGGATGCTATTATGCTAAGCTTTCTAATGGATTAGTATGAAAGTTGTATATGCTAAATTATTGGTTTTGTCCTATATGTAGCACTCTTTTTGTTTTAATTTATTTGTACAAAAATTCTTTAAAAACTCTAATCTTAGTTATAGTTCCCCTTTCCTCCGCTCTTTAAAGAAGTTTACATTTGTCATTTTGAGATGTTGTTATTTTCATAAGGAATATTTCCATATTTATCTCAAATTTTGGACTAAATAACTTTCATTATCCTCTTTATAATATTTTTAATGGCAACCTCTTTATAATATTTTAATAATGCTTATGGTCTTTACATATCATTTACTAACTTTATTTTACATTTTTCTATCTCTTACCCCATATGTTTCGCACTAACTTTATAAAAATATTGTTTAGTAATCGTGACCCACATATATTTTCCACTATCTTTCTTTTGAATTTTTTTATTGTTTTTAGTCCCCTCTTTTCCTCTATTATATTTATTATTTAATATAAAAATATTCTTCACTATTTAAAAGATTTTATTTTTCTTAATTCCAAACTTCATTCAGGAAAAAAAGGAGTATAACAAATTAACTAAAATGGAGGGATAAATTGATATTAAAATATATATTAACTTGCATTAAGTAATGGTGATTAATTATATTTATGTTGTGCATGACCATGGTATAATTGGAACTGGTGCAGAAGGATCCCCCTGTAACCCTTTTCAACGTTGTAGACGCGGTTCGGATCCCCCTAGTGTCGGAAAACAAGTTGTGGATAATAAGCCAGCCAAGAAGAGCCTGATTGAACCCCAAGGTCGTGGTGGCTACAATAGCGGACAACCTTAATGATCACGGAATAATCCAGCGTTTCACTTATTTTCCTACATTATCTCATTAAAACTTTTACATTAGTAAAAAATGTAGTAAAATGAAGTAAAAGTATGTTTTATGTGGAACTCCTACTTAATTAGGACTATTTGTCGCAAAAATTATTAGCTTTTGTTTGTTGTGTAAAATAAGTTTAAGTTGATGATTGTACATTCAAATTGTTAGAGTAATTTCAATTGTCAAATAAACCATATAATTTAATTATTTTAGTGTATTTTATTTAATTATTTAGTTTTCATCTTATACAATTTTTTTAGTATATTTTATTATTTATCACTGTACACTATACTAAAATGTTTAAGGGCAAACAAAACTTGCGAATTACAATCTCAATGTTTATTTTCGGCGAATTACAACCACTAAAGTATTAAAGATTATAAGTTCAGACCAAAAACACAGAACTCCGATCACTTAACCTAAAATTCCGATCATCAAAATGGTCGCAATTATGTGTTTTGGCCTGAATTTGGCATACTCTGATATTTTAGTGGCTGTAGTTCGCAAAAATAAACATTGAGACTGTAATTCGCAAAAATACTAAACTATAAAGTTGTAAGTCGCAAAATATTCTTAAACTTAATATGCTCACCATGCAAGGTTTGGGATTTATATAATTTGTTGGCCTTAATAGAAAACAAAATTGGTTAAATGCTGTTAGCTTTTTCATTTCTTAATTTGAAAATAAGCCGAACATACACTATTTTTATTTCATGAAGAACAGTTGAGAGTCTTGCCATGTGTTACAAAGTCATTGAATTATATTTGTTTTGTCTTTTGGTCAAAATTTGTACTTTCTCTGTCCCATATAATTTGAAACAAAGAGAAAATGTTTTTTAAGAAAAAAATAAATTATGGTAATAAATGAAGAGAGAAAAAATGGATTGTGTGGTTATAGTTATAAAGAGAGTTAAAATGTATGGATGAGATTAAAAGAATGTGGTGGGCCATAGTCCAAAATAGAAATGATCCAAATTAAGTGGAACAGATTAAAATGAAAAATGTTGCAAATTAAATGGGACGAAGAAGTACACTTGCATATATAATTCACAAAAAAAAAAAAAAAAAAAAAAAAAAACTTCACCAAAAAACTGAAAATTTGTTCATCAATTTATTGGGAACTTGCAATAAGAAAAGAAATCATTTCTTTTGAGTTGATTTGAATGATATAGGAGCATAGTAATGGCCAAAGAAATGAAATTTTTATTCTCTTTGACCGCACTCTCCTTTATGTGTATAAGCTGTATTTTTTTCTCTTTCCAAACCCTGATCATAGTTTTTTATGAGCGGGATACATAGGATATGATGAATTGATGATGATTATAAATTTTTAAAACAATCAAATGACAAATCACCCCATGCGCCTTTTCTGATGAAAATTAATAATTCATAAAAAATCTCATTATTTTAAATCCATATAATTATTAGGCCCATCATATTATAGTTTTCACTCACGCACAATAAGAGACATTTATGATTGAAATAGTGTATTAATAAATATATTAAAATCGAATGAGACAATAATAATGAATAAGAGAGAATATAAAATATATGATCATTGACTTTAACGGCCCGTTTGGTTAGTGGTTGATAGCGGATTTGTAACGCGTCGTTATACGCTATAAACCTAAGCTATGCAAACACATTTATAACACCCTATTACTTTTACAACGAGTGTAGTGGCAAGTCGGGGATCGAACCTCAAGGACAAGAGCTTAGCGAGGTTAAGTGCTACGTATAGAGAATGTAAATGGTGTAAGCAGAGGGTGTGTGAACTCTACTATGAAAGCGATATATAATATTAAGACAACAATAAGAAGCAAACGGGGATTGTGAGGATCCACCCTATAAGGTCGATACTAAGTTCTCATACAAAGCTAGGTCAAGGGAGATCGAACGTGGTTCGTTTGAGACGCTCTAGATGGCGAGGGGGAGTTGGTGACATATAGCCATGCGAACGACCCATAATCGCCCTATGTCTCACTAAGGAGAGGCAGGACAAGATTCGCATCGAATATCAATCAAACAAACCACAACAAACCTCAACCCTAATCTAGCATATGAACAACATTCATCAAACCTAGGGTTTCACCAAACCAAAACCCCTAAAGAATCTACTCTAACATATTAGAACTTACTACAACTAAGAACAAGGAAGAAAACATGCATTAAAACATTAGGGGAAGAAATAAAGCAAGAAAACTAACTATCAACTACGCTAGGAAGCAATAAACACTAGTGGAAAAAACCTTAAGGGCTGCGGTTTTTTAGCCACTATGGGCTGCGTATTCCGACCCCAGCCATTATTGTAGCAGCCCTTAGTATTAGATAAGGGCTGCGGTCAAAATACGCAGCCCAAAAAAGACTAAAGGGCTGCGGACAGGTCAAAAAACCGCAGCCCTTTAATCGTTTTTCAAAATAAAAAAAAAAATTTTTTTTTTGCTTTTCTTTTAATTCCATTCCAAGACCATCGTTTTTTGGATCTGAAAGATCAAATTTGTTCTTTACAATAAACGATCAAGAACATCAAAAAAACCCAGATCTAAAAAAAAACAGAGAACAAGAACGAAAATTACAACAAATTCGCAAATGAAATCACAACAAAATCTGAACAAAAAACGAAATTACAACAAAATAAAGAACAAAAAAAAAAAAAAAACCTTCGATCTTTACAATAACTTCTAAAAAACTTAATCTCAAAAAATGAAATCTGAACAAAATAAAGAACAAAAAAAACAAAAAAAACCAAAATTACAACAAAATCGCAATTGACATATTAAAAAGAACGAAAATTACAACAAAAATTACAATAACCTTCGATCTTTACAATAACCTTCGATCTCTTCAAACGAAATTAGAAGAAATCTTGAAAGGCATTCGAAAATCTTGAAAATCTTTAAAATCTTGAAAGACATTCGAAAATCATGAAAATCTTGAAAATCTCTTCAATCTCGAAAATCTTGAAAATCTTGAAGATCTTGAAAATTAGATGATGATGATCTGAAAGAAGAAGGAGTGCCCAAGTATGAAACGGCGCATACGAAAATTAGGAAGAAGATGAAAGAAAGGTTATGAAACGGCGAGAGAGAGAGGGTTTTGAAGAAGATGAAGGAAGGGTTTTCTGAAATTAGGAAGAAGGAAGAGAGGAGAGAGAGAGAGAGAGAGAGGGTTTTGAAGAAGATGAAGGAAGGGTTTTCTGAAATTAGGAAGAAGGAAGAGAGGAGAGAGAGAGAGAGAGAGGGTTTTGAAGAAGATGAAACGGCGCATCTAATTGAAAATTAGGTTTTCTGATATCTTGAAAATAAGAAGATGAAGGAAGGGTTTCTAATTAAAACGGCCCAAGTATTAGGTTTTGGGCTGCGGACCAACTAAAAAACCGCAGCCCTTTTGATTTTTTTTTTTAAATTGAACTATTGGCTGCGGGCATCCTAACAAACATCAGCCCTTTTGATTTTTTTTTTAAATTTTGTCTATTGGCTGCGTACACCTTTAAACCGCAGCCAATAGCTTTTTTTCCACTAGTGAAAGGAAGCAAGAATAAGATTTGAATGTAAATGAACAAGAAATAGAGAAATAATCAAAGCAAAAAAGAACAAAACATTAAATGGCATAAATGAAAGATAAGTAAAGGATAAAAAGAGATAAAGAAAAATAAACTTACATAAACTAAAGTGCTTGAATGCAAGGAATTGAAATTACAAAGTTTGAATGTAAATGAAAGCATAAAAATCTATTCTAGGGCAAAGAAATGTAAATGGAAAGCAATAAATGATGTTTGATAGAACAGAGGGTATCTATCTATCAAAGCATAAGGGTTACATTAAGAATATGAGGGTTTATATAGCCTAAGGGAAAAAAGGAAAAACCCTAAAAAAGATCCTACGTGTTTTAAGTTACGAAGAAGAAAAACGCGCTAAAATTGCTCAGCATTCGATCGAATGCAAGGTTGGTTTCGACCGAATGGGGTCCACATTCGGCATTTCCAGAAACATGTACAACATAGGCTTCCATTCGACCGAATGTTAGGTAAGCTTCGCCCGAATGCAATGGTTCGCTCGAATGGGTGCTGGATTCGGTAAAAACAGTGGCCTTAAAATCTTCAGCTTGTGGGTGCACTAACCATTCGATCGAATGGTTGCTTGGTTCCCCCGAATGCTGGACATGTTGCTCCTTTGTGGCTCTTCTCAACTTCGAACGTGCACCGAATGAATTTCGATCTTTGCGAGGACTTAGGGAATGGCTCGAGACGCTAAAAAATGCCTCAGAACACGTGCCTCTTCTTCGACTTTGATACCTAAGCCCCTAACTCGATCCGATTTACCTCGAAACCTCCCGAAAACACCCGAAATAACCTCTAAACACCATGGAGACAAGAGCAAGGTAAAATAGAGTGTAAAACGAATAAAACCAATGTAAAACATCGAGACTTGACAACAAAGTAGGGACATAAATGTGCTCTAAATCGAGCAAATCAACTCCCCCAAGCTAAACCTTTGCTAGTCCCTAACAAAAAGACTAGGGTAGTAAAGACGTGAAAGCACGGCGCTACCAAAAAACAAACTAACTACAAAAGCAAAACTAAACTAAACTACTAAAGCAATAAAACCTAAAACTCACTATCATAGGAATCACGGTCGCACTTAGCACGTACGACAAGCCCTTTAAACCTCAAGGTCTCCCAAAAAGGACGAGTAAGGTCTCGTGAGGGTTTTTAGAAGGAGGCCCACAAATCCATAGCAAACAAACATGGTGAGCGGAGAATAAAAAAAACAAGTTGTGCTTGAGCAAAACTCTTCTCTAGCCATAGGTGTGCGAGTATAATGGTCTCAAAGAGTGCAATACCAAGAAGAGTGACCAAATCCACAAACTCGAGATTACTAGGGTAAGCTACATCATTGGCTATGCCAATCACTACCTAGAGAGGTCACAAGTCTACGCCCCTCGGGTTATTTATAAAAATATGAGAGAAATACGCTATCACGCTCATGTGTTTGATTTTGGTTCGTGTTTTGCTCATAATCTTCCGACTAAAGATGAGTCGGGAATCAAACACCTAATAGGGGCTAATCATGGGGATTGTGTCATATCCAACTCCAGCACAGAACAAACCAATCGGACCAAGTCGAACAGATTAGCGAAGGGTTGTAACGTTGGCTTAAGGTTAAGGTGGGATACATTTGGGAATGTGGAGCTAAGTAGAGGATAGCAAGAGACCCTAAACAAAACTACCACAAACATCTCATGATATATCAATGAAAACTATATCCAACAACCATAATAACCCAAAAACCTCAAATAAACACAAATGATCTCTATCATAAAACACCATGAAAATTTGGAATTTCATAAGCACATGTAGGGGTGAACACGGTCCGGTTTGGTCTAGTCTGACACTAAAATTAGACCAAACCAGAAATTCCGGTCTGAATACTTTCCAGACCGGACCAGACCGTTTAAATCACCAGACCAAACCGTTTTCCAACGGTCCGGTCTGGTCTGGTCTACGGTTTTTATTTTAAAATTTTTAACTAAATTAATAGATGTTTTTATGCAAATATTTCACACCTACAATTAATAAATATAATATTTTGTAATTTGTTGTAATATTAACATTATTCAAGTATATATTCCTATATAAAATTATCTAAATCTTAAAATATCTAGGTAGCAACTTAAATTTTTAAATACAAAATTATGATTTTCGACCAAAGTACGGTTTGCGGTCCGGTCTGGTCTGAAAAATAAAAAACCGAGACCAGACCGTAAATCGTAATTTAATTTGAAAAAAAACCAGACCAGACCATTTAAACCATAGACCAGACCAAATACTAAAATTTCGGTCTGGTCCGGTTTGGTTTACGGTTTAAACCAAACTTTGTTCAGCCCTAAGCACATGTGTCTCCAAGCTCAACCCCCAAATAAAATATCGACCTCCTCACTCAAATAAATATATGCATATAAAACTCAATGAAGAACAAGAGAGAGGTCTCCTCAAACAAAGAATGTGTATGGATAATCACTATGTAAGCACCAGAGGATTAAGGGAGAAACAATAAGAGCTGGCCACGAAATGAATTGAGTCATACAAACCAACAACCATAATATCACAACCAAAAGCCCACAATCACTGTAGCACACAAGAACCCCACCATCACTAAGCTATCCTCTAGGTAAGAAGATGGAACATTTGGCTCATGTGGAGGCTAAACGATGTGGCTACAAAAGAAAAGGAAAAGGCAAAAACTTGGCTTATCCTAATGTGAAATTACGTACAAGGTAGGCTATTTGGCTATGTAGATATTATCTAGCGAACGTGTTATCATCCTTGGTCTCAAGAAAAGCCAACTACGCTGGAGAAGAACCGACACAACACTTAGATCCAAGAAGGCCCAATACTCACAGGCTAGTCGAAATGCGCCTCTAAAGGTAGTCATCCAAGCCACCAACCAAGCAAACCCCAATTCCCACAAGCTATGTGGAAAACAATCAGACTCTAGGTCCCAAAACAGGCACAAGGCTAGGGAAATACGAGTTCGTATAGGGATATGAATGTGCACAACAAAAGCTTGCATGCTAGTCTCACAACTCAACCATTTATTGAAAGCAAGTATAAAACACAACTATACAACCTAAGAAAAACAAAAGCTAAACAACTAAACATGCGAAAAACTAGTACAAAAGCTACTCAATAGTTACAATAATGCAAATCTTTCGTGGTTTTGAAAGCGTAAGTAAATCTTCCCCCAAGCAAGATCAAGAGCCGTCTCGGCGATGGGGAAGGCGAAAGAAAAACCAAAAGACCGAAAGATAGGCATTATTGGAACTATAGAAAACAAAACAAACATCATTAAGCAACACCAAACACCGGGTTATCTCCCGCAAGTACTTTTTTTAACGCCGTTAAGTTCGACACATCTAACCACCAGCTCAAACATAAAATGAAAAGCTAGGGAAAGAAAAAGGTGACCAAAAACTCTCCACCTCGCAGCAGTGGCGGAGGTGAGCAATGAAGAACTAGGGTCACTCGGTGGTATACTCAAACGTGGGTTCCCCCAAGCTTAGATGGAGCCATCTTCTTCTTTTTGTACTCTTTTTTCTTTCTTTTTTGCCTCCTCTTGCGGGGTTGCTTTTCAACAATTCCAGCTTCCTCATCTTTTTGGACATGCACAAGAACAAGCTCCTTCTCCTTCACAACATCATCATCATTCTTCGTCATCTCATCATCATCAAACTTCACCACACCAACATTGAGAATCACCTCATCATCAATCATATGGGCTTCAAGAAGATCAAGCCCCCCAACCTTATCACCATGAGAGTCATCAACAACATCAAGAGAGCAAAGTTGCTCGACCATGGGCTCCTTTGAAGACTTAGCAAACCCAAATACCGCTTGTTCTTAGGCTACCCTTATAGTAATGGTCTGGGATTCACAATCAATAAGGGCACCCAAACTCTTCAATGCATCTCTCCCAAGAATGAGGGGAGTGTAGGAGTCCTCCACCATCTCTAGAACAACAAAATCACATGGGACAACAATGTTTCCCACATAGTTAGGAAAATCCTCAAACTCCCCACATGGCACTTTGACGCTTCGGTCGGCGAGTTGGATAGATTTCTTTGATGGTTTGAGCTCAAAAGTAAGGTGCTTAGCAATACTCATTGGCATGAGGCTAATCGAGGCTCCTAAACCGGCAAGCGCTCCCTTGCGTTTTTGTAACCGCCCCAAATTATGTAGGCAAAGACTAATTGAAATTTAGTATTAAACAAGTAGAAGCTCACTTTTGCCAACACAATTAAGGGGGTTACTTAAAGGTTTAACCAATGTCCAAGTAAAATACTTGAACCAAAACCAAAGCAATATAACGAAAGTCTTAGTTGTCTAAAATAAAGGAAAATTACAACCAAATCGAAAGAACTCTGAAGTTCGAATTACATCTTTAAATGGTTCAAAACTAAACAACTATACTAATACTCTCTTAGATACAATAAAGAAATCTAAACAAAAAGGAGTCAAACTCCAACTCAAGTTCATCCTTCACTCGCATATGACTTCTCCATCGAGGTGCCACGAGGATTCACTCTAAAAACAAAAACCATTGGAAAACATACAAAGCATAGTGTCAGCAAAGGCTGTGTATAACACACTAGTGCCCGTCAAATAAGTTGCTAAAACATTTTGGTTTGAGTAAATTCATTTTGAAAGATGGTTTTTCATTTGATCAATCATATCATCATTCAAACTCAATTCAATGGTTTCATAACAATTTCAAGTTCTCATTTTTCATCATAAATCATAAGATCTCAATGGATCCAAATCAACTTCAAACTTAAATAATAAGTTTGCATGGGTACTCTGTGAGTCATCCTGTGACTCGGTTGGTAGTCGGTCTACCGTCCGCGACATGTCCGGCAAGTGTAACTCAATGGTATTGTGGACAATAAGCGCTCAGCATTGTGAGTCGTTTAATCATGCACACAACATTTGTTGTGGCATATGTACCCGCCATTTAGGCTAAAATATTTTTGTATATAATATATACCTTGTAATTTCAATAGCATTTGAAAAGTCAAAAATATTAACTTTTTCTTATGATAAACATCTTTTATTTGCAACATAGCAAAACATATTTTCTTTAGGGATATTCTACCTGGTAAGCACCAGGTATAACGAAATTCACAAACTAGCTATTCTTGTTTGCAATTCTACCAAATAGCACTCAACTTTTGCAAATTCATCTGCCGTAACGTTATTAGCCTAAAAACGTTAGAAATACCGTTAAGTGGTGAATTTACATAATTGCCCTTGTTTTATTTTGGGTCTTCTTCCTGCTTGGTGTTCTCTCTTCCTTTACTTGCGCCATTGATAAGGATAAAGCATTATCACAACTCAAAAAAAAGTCTTCTTTGAAACCCCACAAACTTCAAAATTAAAGTGGAAATTTTCACATTCAACAATGGGCGATGAAAATTTAGAATCTGAGGAAAATTATGTGATGAATTCTTCTTCTTCTTCCTCCTCAGATTCTATAACCAATTGCTACATTTCAATCCCAAAATCAACAACCTTAATCTTAATCTTTCTTTTTGTAATTGGGTTTTCAGTTTCTCTGTTTATCTTTATTGAAGTTCATAATGCCATTTTCGTCATTTCTTCCATTTTACTGTCCGCCATTGTTTCTCTGTTTAATCTTCCATTTCAAGATTATTGGGGTATATAAAGATTCATTCTTTTTTACTTTCTGTGTTCAATTTTGCATATATTGTTTGTGAATCTTCTAATTTTTTGTAGTTTCAAACTTTTACATTTCTAGGTTATTTTAATTTTTTGTTTTGAATTACTGGGCATTGATTTGTTTTGTCCTTGTATTGAAATGTGTTCATGTTTTTTTTGTGAGATTGTGATATTGGGGAATATTCATTGGTTTAATATGATGTGATGTAATTGTAATTGTGATGTGTGATGGTGTGGGGTTTCAAAGAAGACTTTTTTTTGAGTTGTGATAATGCTTTATCCTTATCAATGGCGCAAGTAAAGAAAGAGAGAACACCAAGCAGGAAGAAGACCCAAAATAAAACAAGGGCAATTATGTAAATTCACCACTTAACGGTAAATCTAACGTTTTTAGGCTAATATAGCTACGGCAGATGAATTTGCATAAGTTGAGTGCTATTTGGTAGAATTGCAAACAAGAATAGCTAGTTTGTGAATTTCGTTATACCTGGTGCTTACCAGGTAGAATATCCCTTTTCTTTACAATATAGCAAAAATCAAATCATCATATTTCCCAAATGGGTAAATCATGCTTAGCATAATCATATCATGAAACATAACCTTTGTATTATATTGGGGCATCATACGCATGTGTGGAAATGCATCGCAACAAAAAGTGATTAACAAATCAACACGATTTTTCAAGGAAACCATTAAAATGTTTTGTTTCAATCAAAGGGTTTTGAAATTCATTCAAAACAAATATGATATAGTTCATAAGTCTATAAAATCATTATGACAAAAGATTTCATAAAACATTATTTTCTTAAATACGAGATAGTTTCGCCGGTTATAAAAACGATAATTGATTTACAAAAATACATATTAATTCTCCAACAAGGCCCAAATTAATCAAGTCATTATAATACCTTAATTAAAATGATTTTAAGGTTATCCCATTAGATTATAATTGGTTAAGCCAATTTATAATGATTTTACGATTATTTCGACAATTTAGGTATTTACCGTTATTTAAATGATGTTTTAAATCTATAAAATTTATAAACCATCTAAGTAAAGATTATTTATACTATGAGACAGTAAGATACTAACAAAAGTATATGTTTTTGATATAGGTCTATTTTTACTCAAATTTAATTAACAATAGTACGTCTTTAAATAATTAAACAATATTTATGAATTTGATAAATTAGTAAATAATTAATTATTAGCTTAATAATTTTTTACCAAAGTTCTAGAAGTTATATAATGTTTTTATTAGCTCATTTAAACTTATAAATATCATGTATATGATATTTTATCTTTTTATATAGACATCTTATAGATAAATCAAATAAAATCGGTTTAAAATTATTTAAGTCCGAATAAAATAATATAAAAATTTCAAGATGTTCCAGAAACTATTTTAAGGAATATTAAAGCTTAAATAACCATTAAAAACTGTTTCGGGTATTTTTAAATATTAATATTGTTATTTTACGGATAAACCGAATAAAATTTATTTAAGTCTATATATGGTCACGAAAATCCATATAAATTTTTCAACATGTATATACTTTTTATATAAGTGTCTTTTAAATTGTGCATGCTTAAAAGATGTCATTTAGTATTTATTTTGTATTTTACCATTTTCTGAATTACCGATTATTAATAACCGAGTAAAAATTATTAAGGTCCTTAAACGTCAACAAAATCTTCTCAAAATTTTACCAAATTTAGTAACTGTCCATATGAGTATGTGACAAAAATTTCAAGTCCATATGTCTTTATTTAGTAATTATTTTATATTTTAATATTTAACAATTTACAGATAAACAATTTAACGATTACTCAAAATTCAAGAAAAATTCCAAATTAAATATATTCTGGCCAAATCTTGTTGGATACATTATAATATGATTTTATTACTTATTTTTGATGATCAAGAGTTTATGTAATACCATATTTCATAATAAGACTATTTAACACCTTAAAATCCCTTAAAATATCGATTTAACGAATAAATTGCAACAAAATTATTCAAGAGATTTTTTTTAGCATATAGCTGCTGGAAATTATTTTTGAAATGCATTTTAAATATTTTCCAAATCCATATAACCATTTCCATCACAAATACTTTCACAAAGTATTGTTAAACATGCCTTTAACCACACAACAATTTATAAAATCAACATGCATGATGCCCACAATAATAATACATGTAATAAATCATTTCATACTTAAAATTATCTTTTTGATATCATTTTTCAAGATTTAAGAACCTCTCTTTGGGAATTTTATTTTTAAAAAAAGTTTATACAAAACATTCCCAACTTGTTCTTAAATCCTTTAAAAATCACCCCATGTGACATACCTCGATCCTTAGCTCCGAAAGTACGTACTCCTTAGCCTTTGCTACAACTTCTCAATCACTAAGATCCAACTCTTTTGCTACACTTATTTTTAAAAATCAAAACTAGCATTATTTCGGATCTTTCTATGTAACTTAATGACTTTTGATTTCTAAATAAAAATTGTTAGATTTACTTACTCTTTGATATTTTGTTACTTTGGAGATTGATTAGTGTTGAGCAACACTTGTTGAACAAGTCTCACAACTTGAGAGTTTTTGGCTAGGAAACAAAAATAGGAGAATGTAAGTTGATTGAAGAAAAATATTTCAAATTTTCTTCTTTTAGCCTAAATTTCTTGGCCTTCTTAAGAGATTATTTTTCTTAGTTATTATGATAAAATACCAATTTTTATAGTAATCTTAGTTTATAGAAAGATTTCATGTACAAAAAAGTTTACATGAACAAGTTTAAACAAAACAAGTGAAATAAAGATATGAACATAACTTATTCTATACTTTGTGGATTTCTCCAAGTTTGGTGTCTATGGAAAGCTCTTGAGATGAACATTATTTTTATAGAAGATTTGAGTTTATAAACATAAATTTTTAGAAGTTTTAGATGGGTTTTTTGAAGAAGATTTGATGAGAAAAGAAGGTGTTTTTGTAGTTGAAACTTTGAAGGATTCTAGTGTTTGTTCTTGGATGAATTTGGGAGCAATTTGCTGGTTATTATGGCTGAATAAATGATGTGCTGGATTTAGAGCACATTTATAGCCCCACTTTGGTGTCGTATCTTGGTGTTTTACATTGGTTTTATGCTCTATACACTCGATTTTACCTTGATCTCGTCTCTTTGTTGTTTAAAGATCATTTTAGGTGTTTTCAGAAGATTTCGAGGTAATTCGGTTTGATTTCGAGGCTTAGACATCAAGGTCGAAGGAAATGCACGCGTTTCGAGGCTCTCACAAGTGTTTCGGGTCATCCCCGAAGATATCGCGAAGATTGGAGAACGTTTGAGGATCGTTTGAAGAAGCATAGTGCCTTGGAGTCCCACATTCGACCGAATGCTGGAGCCCATTCGGGCGAATCTTCATGCTGCAGCTCCAAAAATACTCCACACCCACTGTTTTACCCGAATTCAAAGCCCATTCGGGCGAATTCATGCATTCGGGCGAAGGCAACTTAAGATTCGGGCGAATGCTAGATGAATGTCCTAGTGATGAAATTGCAAGACTTCTGGAAATTTCTTTCTAAAGCTTGCCACGTAGGATTCTTTTAGGGCTTTTTTTCCCAACTTGTGTAGCCTATATAAGGACATTCTTATGAACCATAACCCTATGCTTTGATAGAGAGAAACTCTCCCATCGATTAAACATCATTTATGCTTTAATTTCAATTCCAAACCCTAGATTAGATTTCTATTGCTTTCACTTTACATTCAAGCATTGTATTTTCAATTCCTTTCATTCAAGCAACTTAATTTATGTAAGTTTATCTTTCTATCTTTCTTTATTGCTTTCATTTACTCTTGTTCATCTTTAATAGAAGTCATTTAATGCTTTCTTCTTTCATGCTTCATTTATTACTTTGAATCTTGTTTCTTTGCTTTCATTTATAGTTCTTACTTGTTTATTGCTTTCTAGAGTAGTGAGTAGTTAGAGTTATTGCTTTGTCTTTCATTATTGTTGATTTATTTCTTGCCCTAATGCTTTCAATCATGCTTTCTTACATGTTCTTGGTTGTTGTTGCTTTAAATATGCTAGAGTAGATTTCTTAGGGGTTTTAGTTTTGTGAAACCCTAGGTTTGGTGAATGTTGCTCATATGCTAGATTAGGGTTGAGGTTGTTGTGGTTTGTTTGATTGATTTTCGATGCATATCTTGTCTTGCCACTCCCTTGTGAGACATAGGGCGATTATGGGTCGTTCGTATTGACTATAGGTCATCAACTTCCCCATGTCATCTTGAGTGTCTCGATTGAGCCACGCTCAATCTCCCTTGGCTTGGCTTTGTATGAGAACATAGCATCGACCTAGGGTGAATCCTCACCAACCCCGTTTGAATCCTATCGTTATCTTAGTCTTGTTTATCGCTTTCCTTAGTTTAGTTTGAACACCCACCTACATACACACACACTCTTTCCATCTACACCCAGCACTTAATCTTTCTTGCCCTTGTTCCTTGTGGTTCGATCCCCAAACTTACCTCTATACACGTTATAGTTGTAACTAGGGTATTATATAAATGTGTTTTATTAGCTTAGGTTCTTAGCGTAAAACGACGCGTTAAAACTCGGTTATCAATAAAATGGTCTCTAATTGAAGTGTTTTTCCTTCTAATAATTGTCTCTTGCATGCTTGTAATGATGCACAAGCTTTGGGTAGAACAAAGAGGTTTTGAATAGAACAATTTACTTGAGTGAGTAAGTGTACAAAGAGCTAAAAGGGGATAGGGCACAACCATATGGGGCTGTTGTTGGCTGATTTTATGTGGTTTTTGTCCTTAATTTAGTCTATTATAATGTAAGAAAGGTTTAAGATAGTTTAAGGTTTGGGTAAAAATTGTTGTACATGTAACAAGTTATCTAATTTGTACCTCATGTTTAAAATCACTTGTATATGTGTCATCATCATCATCATCATCATACCCAGTGTTCCCGCACATAGATACTCTATGGCCAGGGTCTGGGGAAGGAAGGTCGACGGCGTCTCATACCCATAAGGAGAGGGCGGTCATAAGAGTCCTTCGGCTCTAGAGGAGTCGTCAAGGATAGGACCTGCAAAAATCCGAAAACCTGCATCTTACACCCACGTTAGCCAAGCATAGGGATTAAAAAAAAAAAAAAAAAAAAAAAAAAAAAAAAAAAAAAAAAAAAAAAAAAAAAAAAAAAAAAAAAAAAAACTATAAGCGATATAGGTAAAAATGGAAGTGAAAAGCGATGACAAAAGTCACAGAACAGTATCAAACTAGTCTAGTAATCTAGGACGTGAATAAGGCGCCGCCATGTGGCTCTATCCCTGGTCAGGTCCTTAGAGAGGTGTAGTTCGAGCAGGTCGCTGTTAATCTGCTCCTCCCACGTCCTCTTAGGTCTTCCCCGGCTTCTCTTGCCCTCCACTATGATGCGTTCGACCCTTCTCACTGGGGCGTCATGGGTGCTTCTCTGCACATGCCCAAACCATCTGAGCCTGTTCTCCCGCATCTTTGCAGAGAGAGGTGCAACCCCTAACTTTTCCCTAAACTCCTGATTTCTAATCCTGTCCATCCTTGTCTTACCACACATCCATCTCAGCATGCGCATCTCTGTTACATCCATTCTCTGCTCGAAAGCCTTCTTTACAGGCCAACACTCCGTTCCGTACAACAAAGCCGGCCTAATCGCTACGCGGTAGAATTTCCCTTTAAGTCTATTAGGAAATCTTTTATCACAAAGCACCCCAGTCGCTGCTCTCCACTTGAGCCAACCTGTCTGTATACGGTTAGCAACGTCACCCTCAACCTCCCCATTGTTCTGAATTATTGAACCCAAATATTTGAACTTGGACGTGCATGCAACAGCTTCTCCCCTAATGGACACCTCTGGCTCCCCTATCGATTCTATCCCACTAAAGTTACATCGCATGTATTCAGTCTTCGAGCGACTTATGCGCATCCCCTTGCCCTCCAAGGCTTCCCTCCATTCCTCCAATTTACCATTAGCCTCCTCCTTAGTTTCTGCAGCCAATACTATATCATCGGCAAAAAGCATACACCATGGTACGGTTTCCCAGATGGATTTTGAGATTTCATCCATAATTACCGCAAAGAGGAAAGGACTAAGTGCTGATCCCTGATGTAGGCCCACTCTAATACTGAAAGACTCTGTTAGCCCCACCGGTGTCTGAATGTTGGTCAAAACTCCATCATACATGTCCTGTATTACCTCAATATATCTTGATGAAATACCTCTTTTCTTGAGGCTATCCCAAACGATGCTTCGTGGTATGCTATCATATGCTTTCTCCAGGTCGATGAACACGAGATGCAAATCCTTCTTTCGCTCCCGATACTTTTCCATCAGCCTCCTCAAAATATGAATCGCCTCAGTAGTTGATCTCCCCGGCATGAAACCAAACTGGTTCTCCCTAATCACCGTCTCCCGTCTAATTCTTTTCTCAATAACTCTTTCCCACAGTTTCATAGTGTGGCTTAGGAGTTTGATACCCCTATAGTTCCCGCATTCCTGTGCATCACCCTTTTTCTTGAACAAAGGGATAATTGTGCTAAACCTCCACTCCTCCGGCATCTTACTAGATCGCAGGATAGCATTAAAGAGATTAGTAAGCCATTGAATGCCCTCCTCACCTAAGCTCCGCCACACCTCAATCGGGATATCATCCGGTCCAACTGCCTTAAATCTCCCCATCTTTTTGAGGGCTTCACTTACTTCTTCCTTGGTTATGTCACCAAATGACCCACAAACCCGTGTTCTTTGTGTGTCCGAAGTCTGTCGAGTTTCCTTTGTAGGACCCCTTGACATATTTAGTAGTTGGGAGAAATACTGATGCCATCTTAGTTTGATGTCCTCTTGGCTAATGAGAACCCGTCCACTCTCATCCTTGATATACTTCACTGCTCCTAAGTCTTCCCTCTGCCTAGATCTGGCTTTAGCCAACTTGTAAATATATTTCTCCCCCTCTGCGGTATCAAGCTTTTGGTAGAAGGCTTCAAAGGCATGACTCTTTGCCTTTGCGACTGCTTTCTTCGCCTCCCGCTTCGCTTCCTTGTACGATTCTTTCATTTGTGCCCTAACCTCCTCCTCCGTACAGGCAATAAGCTCCTTGAATCTCTTGTTTTTGTTCCTTATCTTCTCTTGCACCTCCTCGCTCCACCACCACGATTCCCTGTATTCCCTTTCCTTTCCTGTCGACACCCCTAGCGTTTCCTTCGCCACCATACGAATGGTTGTCGCCATAGATTCCCACATTTGATTTGCATCGCCTGAGATATTAGGGTAGCCTAACGTCTTGATCTTGCTTGATAGGGTTGCGATTTTATCCCCTTTTAGACTACCCCACATGATCGTATCCTTTCCCTTAGACTTCCTCTCGACAATCTTCCTCCTCATACGGAAATCTAGTACTAATAACCTATGTTGGGTTGGCATCTTAGTGCCAAGCACAACCTTGCAGTCCAAGCACGAGCTCCGGGTGCTCCTACGTACTAAAAAGTAGTCTATCTGGGTAGCAAGCCCACCACTCTTGTACGTTATCAAGTGCTCATCCTTCTTTCTGAAGATCGAGTTTGCTATAACTAGGTCCTTGGCAAACGCGAACTCAAGAAGGTTCTGCCCACTCTCATTCCTTACACCGTAACCAAAACCGCCATGAACAGAGTTATAGTTAACAGCCTCCTTCCCTATGTGACCGTTGAAGTCCCCTCCTATAAAAATTTTTTCGTCGATAGGGATAGCTTCCAAAAGGTCACCCAAATTATCCCAAAACTCACGTTTCACTTGCTCATCAAGCCCAACTTGCGGTCCATACGCACTAATGATCGAGACGACCTCTTCCCCCACCACAACTCTAACTAGCATAATCCTATCATTGCACCGCCTTACTTCTACTACTTGCTTTAAGATCTCATTAGCTACGAGAATACCGACTCCACTTCGTGTCCCATCCAAACCGGTATACCAGAGTTTGTATCCCTTCAAAACACATGCCTTTTGCCCCTTCCACCTGGTCTCCTGAACACAGGCCACCTGAATCCTATATTTAGAGAGTTCAGTTGCCAATTCCAACGATTTAGCTTGAAGGGTGCCTATGTTCCATGTACCCACTCTGAGTTCAAAGCCCTGGTTACGTTGCCCCCTTTGCCCCCCCCTCCTTGGACCTGACTTTAGGTTACCATATGTCTGCTTGGACTCTATACTCGCCTACCCGTGGATAAAACAAACACAAACACAAACACAAACACAAAAGAAACGAGCAAGCAAGGACAAAACCAAAGAGATACACCAAAACCAAAGAGACTATCCAAAAACAACAATAAACTCAACAAAACAAATTCAAAAAGTTAAGAGATGACAAAAACAAAACAAAAGAAAACAAGTCCAAACGATAAACAACAAGTCACAAAGATGATCAAGAATTGAAATTACAAAAAAGGTGATCAAGAATTCAAAAAAAATGATCAAGAATTGAAATTACAAAAAAGATGATCAAGAATTCAAAAAAAATGATCAAGAATTCAAATTACAAAAAAGATGATCAAGAATTCAAAAAAAAAATGATCAAGAAATCAAATTACAAAAAAGATGATCAAGAATTGAAATTACAAAAAAAGGTGATCAAGAATTTCAAAAAAAATGATCAAGAATTGAAATTACAAAAAAGATGATCAAGAATTCAAAAAAAAAATGATCAAGAATTCAAATTACAAAAAAGATGATCAAGAATTCAAAAAAAAATGATCAAGAAATCAAATTACAAAAAAGATGATCAAGAATTGAAATTACAAAAAAGGTGATCCTTGTATATGTGTATGAAATATTTAATTTATTCTCCACATGGGTAAATAAATTTTTCGGGTAAGTATTATAATTATCCCGAAACGTTATGGGTAGTTGCTCAACTTTAAGTTTTTAGCTCCAAAGTTTACGTTACTTGTTACACACTTACACTTCATAACTACGTTATGAGTTGACAAGTTTCTAATCATTGTATGATTTTTTTTTACTACCATCATTAATTAAAATATTTAGACGTTAAATTCGTAATTAAAATGAGACTAATTTATGCAACTGTTTCAGTCTTCCCATCTTATAAGAGTTTCGTCCTCGAAACTAACTAAAAGTAATAATCTATAATTACCTCAACAAAGAGGTAATGATATATATGTAACATATTCTCCTCCATTTCCAACATTGTATAATCCTGGCCTTACCCGTTTTCCAACACCTTAACTAATGGAATGGTTTAGATTCTGAGTTTTCCAATTTACTAGCTAAAGATTTATAACGTTTTTTTTTTATATTTTATTTTATAGTCTTAGCTCTAAACTAACTATCCTAGATCATGCCAAAGCATTTGAGATAAGATAAGCACATAATTTTGTAATTGTGATATATAGAACAAATTATGCATCATTTCTTACGATAAGGGGGTTGTTTTAGTGCCAACTATTAGACTCTTTCTAATTTCTCGGTTAATCTCATATGGTACAATGCATCTAGGATCAAGCTTCCCTTTTATCATAACCTTACGTTCTTGTTGTCCTCGAATTTATGTTTTCTCTTCCAGCGATCATTAAAAATTTCTAAACTTATCCTAGGCTTGCATTTATTTTATCCTCGGCGATCCTAAGTGTCTTACAATTCATTTTGGGTCTTATGGTAACTTTTCAATATAACACAATAAAATCCTTACTCCATCCCGTATAAGGCTTCACATGAAGCCATACTAATTTACTTTGGTGACTACTACTGTACAGGAGTTAAGCTACATTTTTCTTTCCAAGAAATTGAAATTTAAGGGTACAAGCTTGCAACATGTTTTATAAAGTCTAAATGCTTTTTGCAGTCTGGTCATCAGCTGCTGAAGAGCATAAGGGCTATAATTAAGGGTTGTTCTAATGCACTTTGTAATTCTTTCCAGAATTTAGTCACAATGTCGCACTCTTATTTGATTCTATTGTCGTGAGTCACAACACTCTATATGTCTAAGGACCTCATTCACTTAGATATTGCTAATCATTGTTCCTTTTAACGTTGTCTTTAGTGAAGATACCTCCGATGATTCCAGTTGACAGATATTTGCATGAAAACATTACTTCTTTTTCAGTTAGGTAATCTTTTGGTGAAATTGATAGAGGGCTTTTTTGATCGTCACTAAAGCCTCTAATCAAACAAAATTTATAAATACCCTTAACTATAACTACACAAGTGTAGTGGCAAGTAGGGGGTCGATCCACAGGGAGATGAGTTATGAGACTTAGGGCCTCTTTAGGTGTTGGGGGAACATGTAAGGGGGATTGGTGATGAGCTAGACTACAACTATAACTATGAAAATAACAAACAAAGAAACAACGAGATGGGGGTTAGCTCACTTTTGACAACTATCCTTTGGTAGATGTTTTGATTTCCTTTAGTTTGATTAGAGAGAAGTGAAACACAATACAAAGAGTGATCTGATCCTGTATCGGGCTTGGGATCACCTCCGAAAATCTCATCCTTCTCACTCTCATGAGTAAAGACAAGATAATCGGGCAACAAAAGTCCACTATCCGTCAATCCTTCCCTACTCTCGTAGGCGAAGGGGAAAACTCCTAGTTGAAGGGGTGATTGCAAAGTTCAACTCTCGTTGATCCTTAGCACCCGGCTCCATTCATTGAGCAAAGGTTTAGGTTACTCCGAGATCCAACCCTCGTTGGCCTCCCAAAAGCAACCATGACAACCCTTAAGCAATGGATAGAGCAACCGTTCTACTAAGTCTCCATTCAAACCAATATTAACCAATATTCCACCATTATCAAGCCATCAATCAAGGGTTAAGCTAACCCCAACCCCAACTAACTACTCACTAATAGACATCACAAGTAACAAAATCATCAACACAAATAAACCATTCTAGCACAAATAACATAAAGATAAACATGACAAGAAATAATCAAGAAAAATAGAGAAATAAATAAAACAACATAGCTCAAGAAATAAATAATAAAATATTAAAATAAAAGAGGATTAGAAGTTACCCACAAACTTTGAAGGAGATTTAATAATAAATGACAAAAACCCATATATGCATATCATCAAACTCCATTAAAATAACACTTGAAGCTTCAAATAAAATACCAACAAAATATAAAAATTACAAAATCTAAACAAAATAGACTATGAAAATAAATACTTGATGGAAGAAATTAAATTTAATCTAAAAAAACAAAAAATAAAACTAGGGTTTATAAAAGTAAAGTTGGAGAAAAGAGAAAAAAGACTAAAAAAAAGCTACTACCCTAATCCTAATTGTTGCACCGTTCTACTGTCGCTGCTTTCTGTTTTATAATGTGGCATCTTCGAAATTGGGCCTGGCTTTTAGACATTTTGATTAACCCATGTGAGAATGTATTACAAAGAGAAAGTAGCTCAGATGGTGAGAGCTGCTGCATGCGCCCTTAGAGGTCTCAGGTTCGAGACCCTTTGCTTTGGTTGCTGCTGCTACCACACGATTTATGATCGATCGGTCGATCCAATTGGATCGATTGCTCGATCTCTTTTGACTTCCTCAATAGCTTTCTAGAAATATTTGGTTATAAGATCGATTGGTCGATCTCCTTCAACTTGCTCAACCACATTCTGGAATTTTTGCTTATGAGATCGATTGGTCGATCTAAGTAGATCGATCGATCGACCTCCTTCTCTTTTGGCACGTCATTTTGAAATGGCTCTATCTCCTTCGTTATAACTCCGATTTCGACGTGTGACCAGTCGATTCGAAGCTAACGAACCCAACTTTTGATATTTTTGCTTGGGTTGGACTCTTTTTCACCTCTTGGCCTCATTTCTTTCTCGGTTTTATGCCTCCTCCAAGGTAGCATGCTTTAAAACTCGAAAATAGGTGATCATTCTACAAAAACAAGCGACAAACATGCTACCCTACAAAAGGGCGTGAAACCAACCAAATGCGATGGAAATGCACGTAAACCAAGAAATAATCAATAAATATTATGCCCAAATATACGATAAAAATGAGGTATATCAAAAATCCATACTCATGGAATCTTAGTTTACTCGAGCACTGGTAAAGGTTAATTCTCTAAGAGTCCTCAAATGACAATCTTTAGACGTTTGACTATAAAATTTTCCAACATATTTATCATATTAATTTACTAGGACTACTACCTTAGAGTACGTGTATCTCATTTAGACTACGCATATCATCACATAGATTTATCTAATTAGTTTCTCCCTAATGTTTAGCTTCTTGAGGCAAGTATAAACCTCACATCCAATGTGATATTCCTATCGTTTATAATACTATAATTTCTCAATCCTTTAATCTCTATTTTCATTCTTAACCAATTCAGATACCATTTCGTTGTTAGTCTCCTCAAGTTTTCTTACTCAGTTTGGTCTTAAATTCTAAATCCTCCAAGATTTTATTTATTTATTTTTTTTTAAATAATATTACTCTTTTTTCAAAACTCAATTCAAATCTCCACATATTCTCATGACTTACTAAAATAACTCTTTATAAGTATATTGAATACATTTAGTATCATTGTTTTAATTAACAATTTACCTATTCTAACATATATTCACAACATAAGAAATACCCTTTAATAATCACAACTCCTTGATATGTTTACAACTTTATTCTCATCTAAGCATGACACAAGACTATTCTTTATGATAATCAAAATTAACATTTAAATACAATGTAAATCTCCCAATTTCTTAGTTTTAAAAACTTTATTGTGGCTCATCAAAACATTCAAGTCATTCGTCCCTTCATTCTTATTTCTCATACACTCTTAGACTCATATATCTCACAATCAACTATTGTTCCAATAAGTATCATTCATCTCTTTTACTCGACACTTTAACAATAGCCACCCAAGTATTCGATTAACTTTTATAATATTTTTTTAAATACTTTATGGTAATAATTTTAACTCTTGCCACTGCTTATTCAACTTAGATCCATATGTTCTCATAATTTTCTACATACTTAATTTCTTGTCATGTTAAATTCCACTTAAACATCCTTAATCTTCCTCCTGACAATATGATGTTTTTATAAACCTATTAATTAATTAACATTATATAATCCCTTAACAATATTTACATTTACACCCCTAAGTCTCTATTTAACTCCTTAGATTACCTCACGTTTACTTGTATATTCTCCCTCGCTTACTCTATCTATATCCTATATCTTAATGGCCCTTGCTACTTCGTCCCCTTAAATATATATACATGCATATTCCATTCATCGACACAATCCTACCTTACCTTTATTCTTATCTTCTCTTATTTGGTCTAACTTGTCTAATATGACACCCATTTTCTATTTTGACTCTTTTAACTCAACTCTAATACACCCCTCAAGATGGTTGTGTACTCCCTTTGTTATAATATTTCAATCTACTACCTACCCCATGTACTTCAATTCGTTAAGTAAAATATCCTTAATCATTATGTTTGTATAGTCTATAACTCCATACATTATTTACACATCTGAATGATCTTAGTGCATCAATGATTTTCCTTTGATATTTACTCGAGGATCACTACAACATAAATAAATAACACTTAGTTATGTTTGAATAATCTAACAATACTTACAAATCACATGATCACCTCCATTAGATATGTTTACATTGGCATAACAATATATAGAGGTGTTCATTCAGGTGATCGGGTCGGTTTCGGACGGGTATCATTCGGTTTGGTTGTATTTCAGATCGGCTATTTTTCGGTTGCGTGTCACGACAGGTCACTCTCGAGTCGGGTCGGTTAGTCGCGGTTCAGTGGATGATCGGTTATTCGAGCTATCGGGTTAGCATCGATTCCGTGTCGGTTGAACTTCGTGTCGAGCGTTAATCGGTGTCGGGTTGTCATCGGTTAATGATTGGTTCAGTTTTGTCGAGTACAGATCGGGTTCGGGTTTTAATTAATATCGGCTATGTATAACTAATTACTATCGATCGTGTCAATATCAAATTAAGTTGTTAGTCATTTTTTAATTGATGACAAGATTCCATTTACTTTAAGCAAAATAGTTAAAATGCAAATCAACTAGTGATCATTATTACTTTGTTGTTTTTACTTGTTTGACCGTAAATTAAAATTATAAAGCTCTATCAATTTTCATCTAATGCGATTAAAAGTAGTTAAATATACATTGACCATTGATTATTAACTCTAAATATGTGAAACCATGTATTTATAAAATTTAATTTATTAAAATATCTATCACTTTATTAGATTAAATAATAAACTTATTGAATATGAGTCTATCATACTTCTATGTTAAAAATTGGTTCAAGTTTAAAGCAATTCGATCAAAAATTTGTTCGGGTTTTCTCGGATCGAGTTCGGTTTCGAGCATGATTCGGGTCGGATATGACTCAGGTTGGTCATTTTTGGTTCGGGTAATCTCGGTTAACAATTATGTGTCGGTTACAAAATGCGGTTGCAATTCGGGTTCAGCTTTTCCATTTTCAGTTGTCAATCGGTTCGAGTACAACTTTGGTTCGAGTATTATCGGTTCGATAACCTAAAAAAGGAATGCATTTTCGGGTCGGTTTACTTTCGGTTTCGAGTCAGATTTTCGGGTCGGGTCACTTTTGATCAGCTCTAACAATATACAAATAATCTCCTCTTATTCACATATCCTCAATAATTTTTTATTGATTTATTATTATTTTTTTTGAATTTAGGAGCACTATCCTTTTCAAGTGAATAAACTATTCCTCTTATCATAAGTTCTGGTTCGATACTTTGCTAACCTCTTATACAATTTTATTCTCTCACCAAGTTCTGGTTTTGTTTTGCAATGTATTTGACGAGTTTGTCCAGCACAATAATGTTTAAGATCTTACAATGTTGCTTTAGTATAACACACATGTATTTGTACACGCACAAATATATATATGTATATATATGTATAACACATTCTCACACTCCAACAGATTCTATATTTCCATTTGATGTTGCATGACTTAAGGTGCTTTTATTTAACAACTCAATACTTTCATCAATTTAGGCTCTTCATACTAGTTGATCTAGTTGCCTACCCGACTTTCTTTTGTTGACATCATTCATCTGTTTAAACAAATATTATCGTTTTTTTTAACATGCCCATAGAGTTTCCAAAGCACATTATATCTCCCTAATATTTATTTTATTATTTTATAATATTTTAATTTGACAATTGATGTAAAGATTTCCCAAACAAAAGAATTTTCTTGTGGTTACTGATTTGTATTTAATTGGGCCAATTCAAAAATTGTATTAGCCAACTTAGCCCGGCTAACCGATTGTCACATAAAGTTCAACAATCTAATCATCGAAATTTACTAGATCATACCCCATCATTGGTTTTCGGTTTATGGTGGCTTGTCTATTATTAAATTTTTTTTTCCTTTCTCCTTCAAGGTTTTGATTCGCAATAGGTTGAACCAGTTCAGACATTCTTATCTTGAATTAGTTTAGGGTGTTATGTTAAAAGGTAGATTTAGGTCTAAGCATTAATCTCTATCGCATTTTATAAAGATAAAATTAATATCGAAATTACGCTTTTAAAAACATATAAAGTCATGCACTATCATAACACTCTTCCTTGTTCCCACTATAGTCTTATCAATTTTTTTTATATTGTATGATTGATTTTCTTGAAACAATAACTTTTTTTATTTATGATTTTATCTTTTTACTCTTGGGTAAAATCCTCTAACTGTGGCTACTTAGCCTTTACGCTTATTCACTAGCATCAATAATGACTTTAGTCAATTTACTCTTTATACTTAAGGTTCATTTAATTAAATTCTCACTTTGGTACCAATCCAAAATAGGTGTTCATTATCCTAACATCCTCAAATTTTTAGTTTTTTTTTCCCATCAAACTTTCTAATTTTTCGTTCTTTTTGATTCTTTTAATTCTCCTAAATTTTAGACATGCTCCCAAAGCCTTGGCTCTGATACCAACTGTAACCGCCCCAAATTATGTAGGCAAAGACTAATTGGAATTTAGTATTAAACAAGCGGAAGCTCACTTTTGCCAACACAATTAAGGGGGTTACTTAAAGGTTTAACCAATGTCCAAGTAAAATACTTGAACCAAAACCAAAGCAATATAACGAAAGTCTTAGTTGTCTAAAATAAAGGAAAATTACAACCAAATCGAAAGAACTCTGAAGTTCTAATTACATCTTTAAATGGTTCAAATCTAAACAACTGTACTAATACTCTCTTAGATACAATAAAGAGATCTAAACAAAAAGGAGTCAAACTCCAACTCAAGTTCATCCTTCACTCGCATATGACTTCTCCATCGAGGTGCCACGGGGATTCACTCTAAAAACAAAAACCATTAAAAAACATACAAAGCATAGTATCAGTAAAAGGCTGAGTATAACACACTAGTGCCCGTCAAATAAGTTGTTAAAACATTTTGGTTTGAGTAAATTCATTTTGAAAGATGGTTTTTCATTTGATCAATCATATCATCATTCAAACTCAATTCAATGGTTTCATAATAATTTCAAGTTCTCATTTTTCATCATAAATCATAAGATCTCAATGGATCCAAATCAACTTCAAACTCAAATAATAAGTTTGCATGGGTACTCTGTGAGTCATCTTGTGACTCGGTTGGTAGTCGGTCTACCGTCCGCGATATGTCCGACAAGTGTAACACAATGGTATTGTGAACAATAAGCGCTCAGCATTGGTGAGCCGTTTAATCATGCACACAACATTTGTTGTGGCATATGTACCCGCCATTTAGGCTAAAACATTTTTGTATATAATATATACCTTGTAATTTCAATAGCATTTGAAAAGTCAAAAATATTAACTTTTTCTTATGAGAAACATCTTTTATTTGCAACATAGCAAAACATATTTTCTTTAGCAAAAATCAAATCATCATATTTCCCACATGGGTAAATCATGCTTAGCATAATCATATCATCAAACATCACCTTTGTATTATATTGGGGCATCATACGCATGTGTGGATATGCATTGCAACAAAAAGTGATTAACAATTCAACACGATTTTTCAAGGAAACCATTAAAATGTTTTGTTTCAATCAAAGGGTTTTGAAATTCATTCAAAACAAATATGATATAGTTCATAAGTCTATAAAATCATTATGACAAAAGATTTCATAAAACATTATTTTCTTAAATACGAGATAGTTTCGCCGGTTATAAAATCGATAATTGATTTACAAAAATACATATTAATTCTCCAACAAAACCCAAATTAATCAAGTCATTATAATACCTTAATTAAAATGATTTTAAGGTTGTCCCATTAGATTATAATTGGTTAAGCCAATTTATAATTATTTTACGATTATTTCGACAATTTAGGTATTTACCGTTATTTAAATGATGTTTTAAATCTATAAAATTTATAAACCATCTAAGTAAAGATTATTTATACTATGAGACAGTAAGATACTAACAAAAGTATATGTTTTTGATATAGGTCTATTTTTACTCAAATTTAATCAACAATATTACGCCTTTAAATAATTAAACAATATTTATGAATTTGATAAATTAGTAAATAATTAATTATTAGCTTAATAATTTTTTACCAAAGTTCTAGAAGTTATACTCCCTCCGTTCCAGTTTAGATGTCCCATTTGACTTTTCACACATGCCGAGACAACATTTTAACCCTTAATATCTCTAATTATTCTTAATCAAAAATTATAAAAAAATTGATATTAATAATCCTTGTATTGAGACGAATCAAACAAGATCCCACATGACTATGTTTTAACTTATAGATTAAGCGTAAAATACAAATTAAGAGTGATGAGTGAATAGTGTCAAAAGTCAAATGGGACATCTAAACTGGACCGGAGGGAGTATAATGTTTTTATTAGCTCATTTAAACTTATAAATGTCATGTATATGATATTTTATCTTTTTATGATGTTCCAGAAACTAATTTAAGGAATATTAAATTTTAAATAACCATTAAAATAACCATTAAAAACCGTTCCGGGTATTTTTAAATATTAATATTGTTATTTTACCGATGAACCGAATAAAATTTATTTAAGTCCATATATGGTCACGAATATCCATATAAATTTTTCAACATGTATATACTGTTTATATAAGTGTCTCATAAATTGTGCATGCTTAAAATACGTCATTTAGTATTTATTTTGTATTTTACCATTTTCTAAATTACCGATTATTAATAATCGAGTAAAAATTATTAAGGTCCTGAAACATCAATAAAATCTTCTAAAAATTTTACCAAATTTAGTAACTCTCCATATGAGTATGTGACAAAAATTCCAAGTCCATATGTCTTTATTTAGTAATTATTTTATATTTTAATATTTAACAATTTACCTATAAACAATTTAACGATTACTCAAAAATCATAAAAAATTCCAAATTAAATATATTCTGGCCAAATCTTGTTGGAGAAATTATAATATGATTTTATTAATTATTTTTGATGATCAAGAGTTTATGTAATACCATATTTCATAATAAGATTATTTCAAACCTTAAAATCCCTTAAAATATCGATTTAACGAATAAATTGCAACAAAATTATTCAAGAGATTTTTTTTTAGCATATAGCTACTGGAAATTATTTTTGAAATGCATTTTAAATATTTTCCAAATCCATATAACCATTTCCATCACAAATAGTTTCACAAAGTATTGTTAAACATGCCTTTTACCACACAACAATTCATAAAATCAACATGCATGATGCCCACAATAATAATACATGTAATAAATCATTTCATACTTAAGATTATCTTTTTGATATCATTTTTCAAGATTTAAGAACCTCTCTTTGAGAATTTTATTTTTAAAAACAAGTTTATACAAAACTTTCCCAACTTGTTCTTAAATCCTTTAAAAATCACCCCATGTGACATACCTCGATCCTTAGCTCCGAAAGTACGTACTCCTTAGACTTTGCTACAACTTCTCAATCACTAAGATCCAACTCTTTTGCTACACTTATTTTTAAAATTCAAAACTAGCATTATTTCGGATCTTTCTATAAAACTTAATAACTTTTGATTTCTAAATAAAAATTGTTAAATTTACTTACTCTTTGATATTTTGTTACTTTGGAGATTGATTAGTGTTGAGCAACACTTGTTGAACAAGTCCCACAACTTGAGAGTTTTTGGCTAGGAAACAAAAATAGGAGAATCTAAGTTGATTGATGAAAAATATTTCAAATTTTCTTCTTTTAGCCTAAATTTCTTGGCCTTCTTAAGAGATTATTTTTCTTAGTTATTATGATAAAATACCCATTTTTATAATAATCTTAGTTTATAGAAAGATTTCATGTACAAAAAAGTTTACATGAACATGTTTTAACAAAACAAGTGAAATAAAGATATGAACATAACTTACTCTATACTTTGTGGATTTCTCCAAGTTTGGTGTCTATGGAAAGCTCTTGAGATGAACATTATTTTTATAGAAGATTTGAGTTTATAAACATAAATTTTTAGAAGTTTTAGATGGGTTTTTGAAGAAGATTTGATGAGAAAAGAAGGTGTTTTTGTAGTTGAAACTTTGAAGGATTCTAGTATTTGTTCTTCATGAATTTGGGAGCAATTTGTTAGTTATTATGGCTGAATAAAATGGTTTCTAATTGAAGTGTTTTTGCTTCTAATAATTGTCTCTTGGATGCTTGTAATGATGCACAAGCTTTGGGTAGAACAAAAAGGTTTTGAATAGAACAATTTGCTTGAGTGAGTAAGTGTACAAAGAACTAAAAGGGGATAGGGGACAGCCATATGGGGCTGCTGTTGGCTGATTTTATGTGGTTTTTATCCTTAATTTAGTCTATTATAATGTAAGAAAGGTTTAAGATAGTTTAAGGTTTGGGTAAAAATTGTTGTACATGTAACAAGTTATCTAATTTGTACCTCATGTTTAAAATCACTTGTATATGTGTATGAAATATTTAATTTATTCTCAACATGGGTAAATAAATTTTTCGGGTAAGTATTATAATTATCCCGAAACGTTATGGGTAGTTGCTCAACTTTAAGTTTTTACCTCCAAAGTTTACGTTACTTGTTACACACTTAAACTTCATAACTACGTTATGAGCTGACAAGTTTCTAATCATCGTATAATTTTTTTTACTACCATCATTAATTAAAATATTTAGACGTTAAATTCGAAATTAAAATGAGACTAATTTATGCAACTGTTTCAGTTTTTGGTTCCCAAGAGTAACGGGGAGCGCAAAGGGTCCTCAAGCCTTTTCTTTTTTGGCCCAAGTGCCTTAGATGATGGCACTAACTTGCTCCAGTAAATTGACTACCTCACTTTCAAGCCTCTTTTTGTTTCCCAAGAGAGTCTTCAAGTACTTGGCATATTAAGGCATTTGCTCCATGGCCTCTAAGAACGGGATTTTCATTTCCAATCGCTTCATATGCACAAGAAACTTCATAAATTTGTCTTGCAATTGTCTCTCCACCGCTCTATATGAGAAAGGGAGCGGTAGGGCATGTAAACGCTCATAAGCTCACCTCTCTTGGATTTCATTCCATCTTTCTTCTTGCTCCAACTTCTTCTTCTCTTTTTTATCTACAACTTCCTCTCTCTTCTCAACTTCTTCTTCTCTCTTTTCCTCAACAACTTACTCAAGAATCTCTTCTTCTTCCCCTCCCCCAAGCTCATGCTCAACATCCTGTGAAGTTCATTACCCATAGAAGAACCATCACCCAAATCATCACTAGGAGCTTCAACTGGAGCTGGATGAGAAGTACCCGATCTAAGGAAGATCGCCTTGCACGTGTGGTGGTTGGGATTGGGTGGTGGGTTAGGTGATGGAGGTGGGGTGGATGGGTTTAAGTTAGGTGGAGGTAGTTGTTGTGCTAGAAGTGCAAGTTGGCTCTCAAAATTCCTTTGTTGAGCTTGAAGTTGCGCCATTTGAGCAATTAAATTTTGATTGAGTTGAGCAAGGGTACTCATTTGGGTGGTCATGAAGTCTTGGTTAGGGGCGGGGTTTGGAAGTGGTTGAGTGGGTGGATATGGTAGGTTGGGGCGTGGTACTTGTGGTTAAGGCCTATTTCCATTGGGCCTAGGGAAGCTACCACTGGCTTGATTGTTATATGAAACTTTATTGTTGTAACCTTGGTGGAAGTTGCCTTGGCCATTGTTAGGATTGAAAGGAGGTCGGGAGGACGAGTTGTTGAATAGGCTATATTGAGTGTACATATTCGGGATCAAACCCATAGCCACTACATATTCGGGATCAAACCCATACCCATCAAAGTTCGTCGTTTGGGCCCCTTTATAAGTGCTTCCCCCATATTCTACTGATGCCACATGCTCCGGGTTCAAACCCCCACAATAGGATGTATCATGATTGGTGCCCCCACAAATACGGCATGGAAAAGGTTTGGCTTCACTAGCGGCATAGACATTAGAGCTTCCTTGGGCTAACTTAAGCTTGGACAATTTCTTGTCCATGATCATCAAGGTTGACCTCGTCAATCACACCCTTTGTTTGCTTACTTCTCTTTGTCCCACCTTAAGCACTATTTTTAGCTACCTCTTTAATCATTTCCCTTACTCAGTTGCGTGGGACCTTGGAAAGTTGCCCCCCACATGCGGAATCTAATAGTGCTTTTGTCGAATCATCAAGCCCGTCGTAGAAGAAGGTATTAACATAATTCTCCCCATACTCATGATGAGGGCAAGCTCGGAGCATACCCTTGAATCTAGTCCATGCAGCACTTAGGCTCTCATCCTCATCTTGTGTGAATGACGCAATCTTTTTGCGCCAATCTTGCGTGCGATTCGTGGGATAGAACCTTTCGAGGAACGCCGTTCTAAGCTGAGCCCATGTGGTGATGAAGTTGGGCTCTAAGCACTTGTACCAATCTTTGGCGTCCCCCGCCAAACCAATGGGGAAGAGCCACATCTTGACATAGTCTGGGGTATTGTGGCATGAAATTGCAAGTCTCTGTGAATGCTTCCAAGTATCGGAGCGGGCATTCGTTTCTCAAGCCACTAAAGGAGTTAGCCTTGATCATCATAGTCTATTGTGGGTCAACGCGAAAGTTTGGTGGGGCATCCGGTAGCACCATGCCCCCTTGAAATTCTCTTGACACTAGGGCCCTAAATTTCCCAAAAAGTGGTTGATTATCGGCCATACATGGAGGTGGGTCGGGTATAGACGATTGACGTAGAATCAGAGGAGGAGAACGTCTAGTGACCCTTTGTATCTCTAGATTATATGGAAAAAGCTCTAGCTGTGATCTCCGTGTGCTATAGCTAATAAAAACAACACTAGAAACCAAGTGTAAGCATTGACAAGCAAGATTATTTAGACAAAAACTAAAGAAAGCAAAAAAAAAAAAGAACTACAACAAGCACAAAACCTAACTATATATAACGCCTTGTCCCCGGCAACGGCGCCATTATGATAGCGGATTTGTAACGCGTCGTTATACGCTATAAACCTAAGCTATGCGAACACATTTATAACACCCTATTACTACTACAACGAGTGTAGTGGAAAGTCGGGGATCGAACCCCAAGGACAAGAGCTTAGCGAGGTCAAGTGCTAGGTATAGAGAATGTAAATGGTGTGAGCAGAGGTTGTGTGAACTATACTATGAAAGCGATAAATAATATTAAGACAACAATAAGAAGCAAACGGGGATGGTGAGGATCCACCCTAGGTCGACATTATGTTCTCATACAAAGCTAGGTCAAGGGAGATCGAACGTGGTTCGATTGAGACGCTCTAGATGGCGAGGAGAAGTTGGTGACATATGGTCATGCGAACGACCCATAATCGCCCTATGTCTCACTAAGGAGGGACAGGACAATATTCGCATCGATTATCAATCAAGCAAACCACAACAAACCTCAACCCTAATCTAGCATATGAACAAAATTCATCAAACCTAGGGTTTCACCAAACAAAAATCCCTAAGAAATCTACTCTAACACTAGTGGAAAAAAAGCACATTGGCTACGGTTTTTGTGGGGGTATAGGCTGTGGTTTTGTTTCGCAGCCTTTGTAGTAGCAGCAAATGAGAAAAACTTATTGGCTGCGGTCATAAAAATCGCAGCCTATACCCCATTTTTAGAACAAAAAAAAGCCATCAAAGGTTGCGGTTATGTCCGCAGCCTTTGATGGCTTTTTTTTTGTTTTTTTTTCATTAGGGATTTTTTATAACAAATTTGACCAGATTCAAGAACTCAAACAAGATTTATTACAACATCAGAAAATTAGAACGAACAAGAGAAATAAAGATGACTTGAAATCGAAAAAACGAATCTGAAAAAATGAACAAGAGAAAGATTTATTACAACAAAAACGAAATTTATAAAAAATTTACGAAATAAATTCCAAGAATAAAATAAATTCCAAGAACAAGTACAATCAAAATCTAAACATAAAGAAAAATCATGTACAATCAAAACAAAAGATGGACAACAAATACTAAATCTAAAAACTCGGACTTTGAAATTTGTTGAGGGAATTCGAAATTAAAGCAGCAACCATTTTCTTTGCTTGAAATTACCCAGATCTCGAAATTGAAGAGTGTTTGAGATTTTTTGCAAGAGGCTTCAACCATGGCGATCCATATAGAAGACCAAGAACGAAGACCAAGAGAACAAAATTGAAGGAAATCAAAGACTTTTTTTGCAAGAGTGTTCGAGATTTTTTTGCAAGAGGAATTCGAAATTGAGAGATTGTAAGAACGAAGACCAAGAGATTTCAATGAAGGAATCAGAGACTTAGGGTTATGAGAGACGAAGAAGAAAAGGGATTTCGAGTTTATGAGAGAAAGGGATTCATCGGTTTATGAGAGGAAGAAGAAAAGGCACTGATTTTAGGTTTTAGAAAGGGTTATGAAGGATGAAACGGCGCGCCTCAAATGAGTTAGGGTTTTTTTTCATGGGCTTGGGCTTAAATTTTTTTTAATGAACATCGGCTGCGGGCACAATAACAACCGCATCCTTTAATATCTTTTTCTCATATTGGCTGCGGACATGGCTTAAAACTGCAGCCTAACATAATTTTAATTGATCATATTGACTGCGTATGACCTAAAACCGCAGCCAATATCGAGCAGCCAATAATTTTTTTTCCACTAGTGTAATATATTAGAACTTACTACAACTAAGAACAAGGAAGAAGCATGAAAATATTAGCGCTATGTTTGGATAGCAAATTAGGATAGAAAAGAAAGGAATAGAAGGGGAAAGAAAGGAAGGTAAAGGAAAGGGAGGGATAAGGAGGGAAAGTGTATATTGTTTGTTTAGAAGGAAAAAGGAAGGAAAATGTTTTCCTTCCAAATCTTTCCTCTCTAGGAGAGATTGTCTTCTTAACAAAATTTGTCCAAATTTTCCTTCCAAATCCCTCCCCTTTAAATCCCTTCCCTCCCAATTTGTTATCCAAACAAGGGATACCTCCTCTCCCAAATCCTTCCCCTTCCTTTCCCTCCATTTCCTTCAATCCAAACACACCCTAGGGGAAGAAAGAAACTAGCAATAATGAAAGGTAAAGAAAAAAAACTATCAACTACGCTAGGAAGCAAGAATAAAATTTGAATGTAAATAAACAAGAAACAGAGTAATAATCAAAGCAAGAAAGAACAAAACATTAAATGGCATAAATGAAAGATAAGTAAAGGCAATAAAGAGATAAAGAAAGATAAACTTACATAAACTAAAGTGCTTGAATGAAAGGAATTGAAATTACAAAGTTTGAATGTAAATAAAAGCATAAAAATCTATTCTAGGGCAAAGAAATGTAAATGGAAAGCAATAAATGATGTTTGATAAAACAGAGGGTTTCTATCTATCAAAGCATAAGGGTTACATTAAGAATAAGAGGGTTTATATAGCCCAAGGGAAAAGAGGAAAAACCCTAAAAAAGATCCTACGTGTTTTAAGTTGCAAAGAAGAAAAACGCACTGAAATTGCTCAGCATTCGACCGAATGCAAGTTTGGTTTCGACCTAATGCGCGCATTCGATCGAATGGGTTCCACATTCGGCATTTCCAGAAACTTGTGCAACATAGGGTCATGGTCCATTCAACCAAATGTCAGGAAAGCTTCGCCCGAATGCAATGGTTGTAGGTGCTGGATTCGATAAAAACAGTGGCCTTGAAATCTTCTGCTTGTGGGTGCACTAATCATTTGATCGAATGGTTGCTTGGTTCGCCCGAATGCTGGGCATTTTGCCCCTTTGTAGCTCTTCTCAACTTCGAACGTGCACCGAATGAATTTCGATCTTTGCGAGGACTTAGGGAATGGCTCGAGACGCTCAAATATGCCTTGGAACACGTGCCTCTTCTTCGACTTTGATGCCTAAGCCCCGAAATCGATCCGATTTAACTCGAAACCTCCCAAAAACATCCAAAATAACCTCTAAACACCATGGAGACAAGAGCAAGGCAAAATCGAGTGTAAAACGCATAAAACCAATGTAAAACATCGAGACTTGACAACAAAGTAGGGAGATAAATGTGCTCTTAATCGAGCACATCAGTGGTACTAAATGATGGTAATGGAAATGATTTATGATGCAAAATTTCATTAAAAGATCCATATCATTCCCATGGTAATGAAACTTTGATCACAAAAAAATTTTTTGTTATACAAATTTTCATTACCACCTAATACCACATCTCTCAATGTTAATCCATTGAAATGAATTTTATAAAGAAAATAAGATGATTGGAGTTGGACAAGCATTATCATGAAGGTAGACAAGAGATTTTTCAATTAAAATTACACTAATTTTTCATTCCCATTACCATCGTTTATGACCACCTACCAAACGGGCTGTAAAAGTCTTTTAGTAAACAAAAGTATACTTAAATTTTGAAAGGAAGTAACAAAATATGGTTCACTTGCTTTATCTTTCTTTGGCCATATTGATTCTTCATTTGAATGTTTTTCAAATTCAGGATTTTTTTTGTTTTCTTCAATTTTCTCATTTTTTTTTTAAGTTTCTTCAAATTCTCATTATCGCAATTTGTATTTGTTTTATATTTCCAATATTTCCAACCAGTTTCAGGTCTTGTATATTTGCAATTTTTTCTCTTATTCGCTAATAGTTAGCAAACCTGACTTTTTATTTTTTTTCTTTTTAGTTATTATGAACATTACATATAATTCACCTTCAACATATTGGATATAATTTTATGGTTCCTTAAATCCACTTGACCTATTGTGAATATTGGAGACACAAAAATAAAGTAAGAGAAACATCTTCAAAGAAAGACAGTGTGAATGATCTTGAACACAAAATAAAAATAGAGGAATAGAATAGGAAGACTAGCAACTTTTAGTATCTTAGAATACCATTTAAACCATCGTTAGTGTCATTGATATTAAAGGTCTTATATATATATATATTATCGGTATTTTGGTGGTGGATGTGTATGTCCTATATCATCCATTGTTAGAAATATTGGTGACTTATGCTCACCAAGAAATCAAGAAAATGATTAAGAAAATTAATCTTATGTATTAGTGAAAGTTAGAAGAGGATACATCACACAACACACATTGTGATTGGTTTGTTAGGAATCAATAATGCATTGTACTACAAAAATATTAGCATGAGATGTGCAGAGTTGAAAGAGCAAAAATCATTCCTAGGTTCAAGTATAAAGGACATTGAGGACCGTAGGATGCATGGACAAAAAAAGTCAAGCAAAGAAACCAAACATAGTCCAGTGGAAGGCAGCCTATAGTTCGCTCAATTGAGCAGCCAGGTCGAGCCCCTGGTCGAGCGAAGAACAGTACCCTTCTATTTCTCCTATTTGATGTAGCTACTATCCCTTTTTGTTGATGCTCACTTTTGTTCTTTTTTTCCCTTATAAATACACCCTTATATCTTTAGTTAGAGGTGCACCAAAGTCTCCGATTAAAAGCTACCTTCTTTGCTTTGTATTCTCCTTAATTAGCTCCTCTCTCCTTTACACTAATCCTCCATTGTAATATCTTTAAGTTAGTAATTCTTATATTATACACATCAATATTAATCCTAGGCTAGAAGGTGAATGTAGTCCTGATTGGTGAACCATCTTAAATATTTGTCTTGATAATTTCTTTATTATTGTCTTTCACCACTAACTTGCATTATTTGACTCCCACACATTGACACTACACAAACCTTCACTTAAACTTCATTTTGTGATCCTTGAGTGAGGTTAATAACTCTCCTTTCATCCATGTATATGTTGTATATTGTGACTGAAAATTGATGATTAAACTTATAAGATAAAGTTACACTGACTTAGTAGGTTAAATAAACATATGAAAAGTTCAAACCTTTGCTTAACATACACCAAATGTGAACTTCATCACCGGAAATCACCATATATTGAACATAATAACAAAATGATTTTGTATGTGACCTTATATAGTTTCTAGGCAATAATCTCTTCTTAAAACATCATTTCCTCCCTATTATGGTGCTTGAAAATGTTATAACGGAAACATGTTTTGAGATACAAAGAATTTCACTAAATTTCTAACATAAGAAAATTATAACAACATGAGAAAAGTTAAATGGAAGAACAAACATAAATTTACAATCGAGAATTGCAAATTCTCTATGTAAAGTGTAATTTAGGAGAAAAATTCAGAAATTTTCATGTATATTCTATGTATATCTCATGTAAGAAATAACTTACACATGCCTTCTGTATTTATAGAAGAACATACAACCATTCATAAAGTAATAAGTCAATTCATGAATCACAACATCGATTCACGAATCAATGTCGATCATAAATTTATCAATCTTAATATATTCCGTTAATATAATCATATTAACCGTAGGTTGTTAAAGCATAACTAACAAAACCGAATAAAATAAACAATGCAAAAGCCAGTGCGAAAGTCGCGACTAGTGAAAGACTTTGCGACCTGTGAACTCGCAACCAATGAAGGAAGTCGAGACCCACAAATTAGGTTTTTTCCAAAGCAGAAACTTTGCTTTGTAAACTCGCAACCTGCAAGCCTTTTAGCGATTCATGAAAAACACTTTCCAAAAAATTAGTAAATTTGAAATTTTGGGATATTTCCAATTAATTATTAAGTAAAGTGGAACTCATGAAGATATCATGCAACAAATGTTCATACACATCATAGATAAAGGCATAAATAAATGTAACTTTTTGCTAGAGCAGAGTCAATCACAAAATCACAAGTTGTTCATAAAAGACCATAGAAAACCCACTAAAAAGCACTAAATGGTCAAAGAAAAGAAAGGTACTCAACAGTAGTAATTCATATCATTTGATACATAAAAAATCTATTCAAGTCTTCAATGGAAACCGAAAAACAAACATTAGTAATTCATATCATGTGATACATAGAAAGAACAGATAATTAAATCAATAAAATATACTACATATTGCTTTCAATAATTCAAATTAATGAGAATCATAAATTGCAACACCAATCTTGTTATTGGGTCAAATATTCCCCACCTTCTTGGGCCAAACCAAGAGGCCCAACACCATTACTTGAAAAACAGCTTAACCCATCACAAGGTAAAATTACCAAAAAGCCCTTGGGGCTATCTCCTCCACTCATTCTACTGCTATAAATACCCCAAAATTAAACCCAAAAAGGTATGCTTTTCTCTCCCCTTTTACATTTACCATTTCTAGTCCCAAATTATTAAAACTTTATACATTTCAACTGACTTGAGCATCAGAGGGGCTTTTCGGGACACACCCCCCCCCCCCCCCCCCGGGCAAGTAACTTTGTTCGTTTTGCTGATATTCTGACCATAAACAAGTATTCAGACTTTCCAACTTATCGAAGATTCAACCTTCCGGCCAAGGAGACATTGACCCGATTTTTACGTAGAAATATTTGGCGTCGTCTGTGGGGAGAGACAAGCACCTTTTTTCACTCACCTTTTCACAAAACCAGGAACTCAAAAAGAAACACAAGGGCTAACACTAGGCATTCCGAATACCACTCTGCCAACTCGGTCCACGATCAGGACCCCATACCGCCTCCAAATTTCGTTACAAGACAGGATCTAGATGATATTGCGGTTACCATAACTTCTCGCTTCCAAGAATCTATCCACCAAGCCGTAAGGATCCTGCCTGCCATCTTCCAACCACAACAGCAGAAATTAGTGCACGATTTCCCATAACTTTGTCTACATTTATCTACATTTATCCCTCGGCCAAGCAGTGAAAGGCGCACTAATGAGAATGAACAATCCGAGGCTACCAAAGGAGGCATTCATATGATTTCGGGAGGGCATTCGGAATTTTATGTCAGCACTCGGTCTGTAAAAGATAACGTTCATACGTTGAATGTAATTACCGCGGACGCTAAAAAAGCGGTCGACGGACCAAAAATGATTTTTGGAGAAGGAAGTCAAGCAATACAGTATCCGCATTCAGACCCTATTGTCCTTCCACTCAAGGTGGGGTTGTTGAATGTTAGGAGAGTCTTGGTAGATACCGGCAGCACTGCCGACGTCATAACAATGGGTTGTTTGAAGCAACTGAAATATGGCCCTGAACATCTAGAGAAGCTTGATCGGCCCCTGGTCGGCTTTAGCGGAAGTCGAGTAAGCCCGGCAGGAACCATCGTACTTCCTGTACGATTCGGCGAAAGGGGCAATGGACGGACCTTGCCGGTTTGTTTACGATAGTTGACATCAAATTCCCCTACAACATTATCATGGGCATGCCCTTGATCAATAAGATCAAGGCCGTCATCTCGACCCACCAATTGCTCATTCAATATGAAAAAGATGACGATCAGGTAGGAATCCTACACGGGGATCAAAAAATCGCAAGGGAATGTCAAGTTAACAGTCTCAAAATGGGTGCCATAAGCGACGGAAGTCAGGAGAAAAAGAAGAGAAAAATAGTAGCCGAATCAGTCATGCATGTGGCCGATGACGACCAACAAAGAGTAACTCAGCCTCAACCTCTTGAGGGATATGAAGAAATTGCCCTTTGGGGCGAGGAAATATTTTGTTTTGGAAGGAACCTAACCGGACTCGTAAAGTAGAACATTATCAGCATTATTCAACAATAACGTGATGTTTTTGCATATAAGGTGGAAGAAATGCCCGGCATCCCTGCCGAAATCGCCTCACATCACTTGGACAACAAACTTGGATACAAGCCGGTAAAACAAAAGTTGAGACATCAGGGCACTGAACGGGCAAAGGCAGCTAAAGAGGAAGTGGACAAGCTGCTAAAAGATGGATTCATCAAGGAATGCAAGTACTCGGACTGGCTGGCCAACGTAGTGCTCGTTAAGAAACCTTCCGGGAAGTGGCGCATGTGCGTGGATTTCACCGATCTTAACAGAGCATGTCCCAAGGATGATTACCCCCTACCTAAGATCGACAAGCTGGTGGATTCAACAGCCGAGCATGCATTGCTCAGCTTCATGGATGCTAACGTGGGGTATCATCAAATTCCACTAGCCGTGGAAGATAGGCCTCACACGGCCTTCATTACCCCTTCGGGCGTGTATTGTTATATGGTCATGCCGTTCGAACTAAAAAATGCACGGGCAACCTATCAGCGCATGATCAACAAGGTATTCAAAGAACAGATTGGGCGAAACCTAGAGGTTTATGTCGATGACATGATCGCCAAGAGCAAAAACGCCGAAGATCATGCCGAGGATTAAAGAGAAACGTTTGAAACTTTGCGAAGGAACAGGATGCGTCTGAATCTGGAGAAGTGTGTATTCAGTGTAACAGGGGGCAAGTGCCTAGGCTTCCTAGTCGATGAGAGAGGAATCGAGGCCAACCCCGACAAAATTCAAGCTATTTTGTCGATGAAGTCACCGAAGACGGTCAAGGAAGTACAGCGCTTGACCGATTGCATTGCCGCTTTGAGTCGTTTCATGTCAAAGTAAGCAGATAGATGCAATTCTTTTTTTAAAACGTTAAAGCAACCAAGTTTCATCTGGAACCAAGAAGCCGAGGAAGCCTTCCTCAACCTGAAGGAACATTTGGCAGAAATACCCAAGTTAGCGTCACCCTTGCTGGGTGAAAAATTGTATTTGTATGTATCTGTTTCGGAATATTCGATAAGTGTAGTCATGATAGCGGAGCGGGAGAAGCAACAGTTGCCGGTGTATTATGTCAGTCATGCGTATCGCGGGTCAGAAGCCCGATACTCTGCCATTGAAAAGTATATTTGCATTAGTCGTAGCAAGTAGGAAGTTAAAGCCATATTTCCAGTCTCACCCCATTGTAGTTCCCACCTCCCAACCCATGAGAAAGGTGTTGGAAAGTAAGAATCAGTCATCCAAGATAGTCGATTGGGCTAACCAGCTAGCCGATTACGAAATTGAGTTCGAACCAAGAACGACTATTAAATCTCAAGCGCTCGCGGACTTCATTTCTAAGTTGAAGGGGTCGCTGGAACTCATTCCCACGGAGGATGATTGAAGTTGTATGTCGATGGATCCTCGACACGGGATTGTTCGGGGGATGGATTGTTAATCATATCGCCACACGGGGCGAGGTTAGAACATGCTGTCCGATTTGATTTTACGGCCACCAACAACGAGGCCGAATATGAAGCTCTCCTGCTGGGGCTGGGCAACTGCTTAGCCTCAGGGGCCAACAAAAGTAATAGCTCACACCGATTCCCAGTTAATTGCCGGACAAGTAAGTAGGGAGTTCGAAGCAAGGGATGATAGCATGAAGATTTATCTCGCCAAGGTAAGGGAAGGCATTCGGAAGTTTGACTCCGTGGTCTTGAGTCACATCCCGAGGTCAGAGAACGCCAATTGGACGCCCTGTCTAGGTTGGCTAGCTCGACCATTAGCAACGAACCCCGTAACATCGTTTGGGATGTATTACCCTGCCCCGGCATCAATGCCTTCGTGGGGGGTGTAGATTGGACTAACTCGTGGATGGATCCCTACATCTCCCTGATAAGGGATGGACGAGCCCCTGAGGACCCGTAATTGGGCGCGATCGTTGTGAAAAAAGCCAAGTGGTTCGAGTGGCATGAAGGGGCCTTATACAAGAAGTCTTATACGCACCGTCTTCTCAAATGTGTCACTCCCTCGGAGGGAAATCCAACTACTTGTCTACCATGCAAGCCATTATATCCTTCTCTCAGTGATGGATTTATCTCCTAGGTCCATTTCCCCCGGCCAGTGGACAATGCAGATTTGTGATCGTGGCCATCGACTATTTCGCCAAGTATGTCAAGGCAGAAGCCTTGAGTTCAATCATGGACAAGCAAGTTTGCCAATTCTTATGGCGAAATATATATAATCACCAGGTATGGAATCCCCCCAGTTATAATATCAGAGAACGACACACAATTTAATAGTGCCTACACAAGGGAGTACTGCAACCGTTTCCGCATCCAAACGCAATTCTCCTTCGTCTATCGCCCTCAGACCAACGGACAGGTGGAGTCTGAGAACAAAATCATCCTGAACGGTATTAAGAAAAAGTTAGAGGGAAGCCGTGGTAATTGGGTAGAAGAATTACCCAGGGTGTTATGGGCCAGCCGAACCATAGTATAAGAATCCACGGGATATACCCCCTTCTCACTTGTGTTTGGGGCTGAAGCAGTTCTCCCCGTCGAAGTTGGGATCCCGTCCACCATGGTCACCTACTATGATCAGTACAAAAACGATGAAGACAAACTCCTCACCCTTGATCTGCTGTCGGAAACTAGGGGAAACACCCTACTGAAATCATTCGCTCAAAAGCAGAAAATGAGAAGACAATTTAATAGGATGGTGAAGCCACGACAGTTCCAAGTAGGGGATCTGGTTTTAAGAAAGATTGAAGCAATGGGCACGGTCACTGAAAAGGGAAAACTTGGAATGAACTGGGATGGACAATTTAAGATTACTAATGTTGTCAGGACAAGGACGTTTGAACTGGAAGAAAATGGCAAGCCCTTACCTAGACCTTGGAATTCGGACCACTTAAAGAAGTTCTATGTGTAAGCATGCCGCATTCAATACGAACTTGGGGCATAGGATATGTAGTATGTCCATAGAAGTCAAAAGAAAGTGTTATGTGTCAGTAGTTTTTAAGTTCGCATTGTATTCGGCGAGCCATTTGCAAAAGTTGTATTCGGCCAGTAATGTGTTTGATTTATGACGTGAAGTTTATTAAGTTCAGACTCCAGCCGGCCTAATTGGCAATTTATAAAATTTACATCCTTCGCGTAATTTATTAAGTTTGTGCGTTTTGAATGGTCTAAGTAGCTGATGTGCTCGTTTTAGAGCACATTTACCACCCTACTTTTAGCTCTAAGTCTCGCCTTTTTTGCATCAATTTGATATATTTACGCATGATTTCTCCTTGATCTTGTGTTCAAGTGTTTTGAGATTGTTTAGGTAATTTTTGGAGATTTCAAAGGCATTTGGCGTACATCCGAGACTTAAACATCACTCCCGGTGTTTCATAGCCACCAATGGAGGTGGTCCCAAGGCCCCGGCATAGCTCGTGAGATCGAAGAGGGAATCAAAGTGCTGGAAAGTGAAATTCCATCACATTCGGCCGAATGAAGTCTCCCATTCGGGCGAATGGGAGTCAAGCACTCTACAGCAGATCAGCAAAAGTCTCTGGAAATGCCGAATGGAAAGACATTCGGGCGAATATCTGTATTCGGGCGAACGACCCATAAATTTGGTCGAATGGAGAAACAAAACAATTGGCCAAAAACTCTCTGGAAATGCCGAATGTCCAACATTCGGGCGAAAGGCGTACATTCGGGCGAAAGGTCCATACATTCGGGCGAATGAAGCTTCAAGGCAATACTGCTCAAAACTCACTGGAAATGCCGAAGGGAGAACATTCGGGCGAAAATGCTGCATTCGGGCGAATGTTCCTTGGCGTTCGGGCGAATGCGACTGTTCAGCGCAGCTGTCTTATTTTAGTATTTTGGCCTTCGAGGGCCTTTTTGGTAATTTCTTTTGCACTCTTATTTTGGGGGTATATATACCCACATTGCTGTAGCTTTAGGATATTCTAGTTTTTAGCCCTAAAACACTCCTAGTTTACTCTTAGCATTTACTCTCTCTAGATTTAAAAACCCTAGTGTTCATTTCTCTAGCTTAGTATTATCTCCTTAATCAATCTAGCCTTTGGGATTTGGATGTAACTCTTAAACTACTCTTGTTGATGCTTGTGTCTACTCCTTCTTAAGGTTTTATTTATGGTATGAATATCTTTCTCTTATTTATTTCTAGAATCATTTAATGTTGTTGGTTGTTATTCTTAAATGCTATTTATGAATCTTTCTTCTTTGTGAGTGTTGGATATTTGTATGATTTGACTATCTAGAATAGGGTTATTTACCTTAAGTCCTTGTTTCTTTTGTTCTCTTGTTGTTAGCTATTACTTTTGTTCTTGTCTACGTAGAAGTCTTCCATGTTTAATCTCTTGTTCATGTGGGTTATTTATGCTTAGTTTCTACTTTATGATGTGTGAGTAGTTCCTTAGAGTTTGATTGGTGAAACCCTAGAGTGGACTCTTATTCATGAGTTAGGGTTTGGTTTAAACCTATTCAATCATCATAATGGTTCACCTTGAATCTCGTCCTGCCACTCCCAAGGAGACATAGGGCGATTATAGGTCGTTCGTTCGGTCTTAGAGCCGTCAACTTCCTTTCATTGTTGAATCGGTCGATGATTGAAGGTCATTAATCAACCCCAATACATGAATACTTGTGGTACCTCTCTAGGGTGGAACCAATCATTCTCACCCTTCTCCCCTTGATTCATTTTAACTGTAGTCTTGCTTTTCATCTTAGTTTTAATTACTCTCAATCATCTTAACACACCCTTTTTCCTATATTGAGACCATCTGCTTAACTTGTTTTGTCCCTGTGGTTCGACCCCTTACCTCTGCTATACCTGTGTAGAGTTAGGGTAGTATAAATATAGTTTGCTTAACCGGTTTTTATTGTGCGACCTTAAAAACGGTTATCAAAATGGCGCCGTTGCCGGGGACAAGGCGTTTGTTTAGATTTTAGTTATGGTGTGGTTTGTGAATAGTTTTTGTTTTTGTTATTTTTGTTTTTCTCTTCATGGATTGCAACATTTATCAACTTGAGCATGAATCTTTTTGGAGCTATTTTCTTAGATATGAGATGTTCTTCCTCCGCATGTATAATGTTAAAATGTGGCAAATTTGTCATCATCTTTACGGAGGCTTGAATAGTGAAACTAGGGAACTCGTGGATGAGTATCACGATAACACGTTTCTTGACCAAACCCCTGTGACTTGTTTGCACTTCTTTAAAGAGATGGCCAAACATTTCTATGGGAAAGAGTACCCTTGTTTCCCTCCCCTTGAGATTCCACCAAACTTCCCTTCTAGTGACCCTTTGGTTCAAGTGGGGACCGAGTTGGAGAGAATATGGAGCGTTAATATGTATAGAAAGGTCTTTGAAGCTAGACTAGAGTCCCACTACCGTGACCTAGACTCCCCTCAACCTATCATTAGCTCCCCTCCTTCTCTTGATGATCATTGTTCTTGTGTTGGTGCACCACTCACCGATGAGGTTCATGATGAAGTCCCTTGCGGACCTCAATATGACACACCCCTCATAGATGTGCATGATCATCTAGCTAGTGGAATCGGTGACCTAGAGGTAGACTTGCCCTTTATTGATGAGTCTCAAGAGCGTACCCTAGATGTGCCTTCTGTTGAGTCTCACCTTACACCTCTTTGTCATGAGAAGCTCCCGGTCGTTCATGTTCATGCTCGCTTTGATGCTTGTGTTGCTATGCCTCTTGCTTCCCTCCCCCCTCCCTCCGTTCATCCTTCCCCCGACTTTTCATCATGTCATGGAAGGTCGGTTATTGTTGTGTTTCTTCTTTTCCCCTCTCTTCTCTCCATTTTTCACTCCCCAACTTCAGCTGTTGTGGGAAGTGAATATGATAAACTCCTACGGAGTTTGACTCGCTACCCCGTAGTGAGTCGGGTCTAGCTAGAGACCTAAAAGAAGCGCTCGTTGGGAGGCAACCCAACTGTAGATATTGTTTTTGTTTCATTTTTGTTTTGCATTCATTACATTGCATTTTTGCTAGTCATTGCTCACGTTTGGTTTGTAGTGTTGTTTGTTAGTATTTGCAGACCCAAACGACCCTTAGAATTGACCCTCCACAAGTTTGCTTGTGTTTTAATCGACGATTTTGAGAGGGTCAATGCTAACGGTCCTGCAAGGGTGAGTTTGAGAAAGAAGGCTCAAAAGTGCGTATGAGCCAAACATGAAGACTATAGCTTCACCCTAGCTTGGGGGTGGCGCTTGCTCAAGCTTTGTGCTTCATGCCTCCACTTCTCTCAAGGAGCGGAGTGTTATTAGACCATTTCATGGTGGTGACGGTAATGCTAGGAGTGAAAGCCCTCCTAGCCTAGGTATGACCTTCTTCTCTCTTTTTGCCTAGCATATGTTTGTGTTGGGTGTTGCGACAATCTTGTTGACCATGGTTTTTAATGTTTCATCTTTCTCCTCTCCTCCTTTGTTAGAGGCTAGCAAAGCTTTAGCTTGGGGGTGGGATGGTCAACTCCATTGTCGCTCCACCCATTTGTTTGTGCATTTAGTTTCATATAGCTATAGTTTAGTTCATGGCATGCATCATTTTGTATATTTTTTTTCGCATACTCATCTTGCATTCATACATAGTGTAGATATTGCATATTCATGTTTAGTTTTCTTTAAGGTGGTTGAGTTGTGAAACTGGCATGCTTGCTTCTAGTGTGTACTTCTGTGGTCTGACCTTATGCAAACTCATATTTCCTTAGCCATGTGCATGTTTTGGAACCTAAAGTTTGACCTATTTTCCACATAGCTTGGGGGAATTGGGGTTTGCTTGGTTGGTGGCTTGGATGACTACCTTTAGAGGCACATTTCGACTAGCTTGTGAGTATTGAGCCTTCTTGGACTCCTTGCGAGTTCCATTCATTTTTTGTGCTAGTTAGGGGATCTAAGTATTGTGTCGGTTCTTCTCCATCATAGTCGGCTTTTCGCGAGACCAGGGATGATAACACGTTCGCTAGAATTACCTACATAGCCAAATAGCCTACCTTGAACGAAATTGACTTTAGGTTAAGCCAAGTTTTTGCCTTTTCCTTTTCTTTTGTAGCCACATTATTTAGCCTCCACATGAGCCAAATGTTCCCTCTTCTTACCTAGAGGATAGCTTAGTGATGGTGGGGTTTGTTATGTGCTACAGTGATTTGTGGGTTATTGGTTGTGTTGTTGGTTGTTGGTTTTCATGACTCTGCTCATTTCTTATCCAGCTCTTATTACTTCTTCCATTTCCTCTAGTGCTTTCATTGTTATTATTCATACACATTCTATGCTTTGAGGGGACCTCTCTCTTGTTTTCATTGAGTTCTTATACACATATACATTCATGTGAGTGAGGAGGTCGATATATTCATTTGGGATATGAGCTTGGAAACACTTATGTTTATGAGATTTTACATGTCTTGATAGTGTTTGATGATGGAGATCATTGTGCTTGTATGAGTTTATTGGGTTATTTATGGTTGGTGGATATAGTTTTCATGGGTTTATTACGAGATGTTTGTGGGTGTTTAGTTTAAGGTCACTTGCTATCCTCTACTTAGCTCCACATTCCCAAATGTATCCCACCTTAACCCTGAGCCAACGTTACAACCCTTGTGCTAACCTGTTCGACTTGGTCCGTTTAGTTTGTTCTGTGCTGGAGTTAGATATGACACAATCCCCACGATTCTCCCCTATTAGGTGTTTGATTCCCGACTCATCTTTAGTCGGATGATTTTGAGCGAAACACGAACCAAAATCAAACACATGAGCGTCATTGCATGTTTCTCAAATCTTTTGAGAAATTACCCGGGGAGTGTAGACTTGTGACCTCTCTAGGTAGTAGGTGGCATAGCCTGTGATGTAGCTTACCCTAGTAATCTCGAGTTTGTGGAATTGGTCATTCTCTTTGGTATTGCGCTCTTTGAGACCATTGTACTTGCACGCCTATGGCTAGGGAAAAGTTTTGCTTGTACACAGCTCGCGTTGCTTTGATTTCCGCTCACCTTGCATTGCATCATATTAGATTCCGCATTGTAGTTTTTAGTTTCATATAGTTTTCATCCTTGCACTTGCATTGCATAGGATTTGTGGGTCTCCTTCTGCAAAACCCTCACGAGACCTTACTCGTCCTCTTTGGGAGACCTTGAGGTTTAAAGGGCTTGTCGTACGTGCTAAGTGCGATCGTGATTCCTACGACAGTGAGTATTAGGTTTTATTGCATTTGTAGTTTAATTTAGTTTTGTTTTGTAGCTAGATTGTTTTGGGATGCCCTGTGCTTTCGTGTTATCCTACCTAGTCTCTTTGCTAGGGACTAGCAAAGGTTAAGCTTGGGAGAGTTGATATGCTCGAATTAGAGCACATTTATAGCACTATTTTAGTGTCGAATCTCGTTGTTTCTCATTGGTTTTATATACTTTACACTCGATTTTACCTTGTTTTTGTCTCCGCGGTGTTTTGAGGTTATTTCAGGTATTTTCGGAGATTTCGAGGTGAAACGGATCGAGTTCAAGATTTAGGCGTCGTAATCGAAGAAGATGCACACATTTCGACACATTGGCGAAGCCTTCGCTAAAGTTCAACGCACATTTCGAGACATTCGCAGAAGCCTCGCTAAAGTTCGGTGTGTGTATATATATATATATATATATATATATATATATATATATATATATATATATATATATATATATATATATATATATATATATATATATATATATATATATATATATATATATATATAATGAAAATAAAAGTATGAAAATGAAAGTTAGGCAACTTAATAAAATCTTACAAATTTAGTCAACTTTATATAGTAAAAGAAAGTTAGGCGGCTACTATTAGTACTACTTGGCATTGCTGCTGGAATATGCGAATGGTCATTAATTCGGTTGATGACACTATCATTCGACCGAATAATTTTTAAAAGCAGCACCAGCAATTTCCAATCCAGCGGTATTTTATTTCTACGAAACCCATTACATTTCGTGCGAAGATTGATGCGCATTGCGGATGTTTGGCTCAATTAGTCCTTAGACTATAAAAGCCCCAAATTTAGTAGAAACCCTCATGCCTATTTTGAGGGAAACCCTCTCAATTTAGAACATCAATTTATTGTTTTCCATTTCAATTTCATGCCCTAGTTTAGTGTTCTTTCTTTCTCATTTTCATTTAAGCTTTGTAATCTTACATTCTTTCCATTCAAGTTTCAATTTTATGTAAGTTTATCTTTATCTTATTGTTTCTTGCATTCAATACTTTCATCTTCATGTTCTTTAATGCTTTCTTTACATTTGCCTTGAGTATTACTTGATTTATTGTTCATTTGTTCTTCAATCTTGTTCTTGCTTTTCTATTTGCTTTGTAGAGTAGTTGGTAGTTATATTTATTGTTTTGTTCTTATTTCTTGTTAGTTTTTCTTCAAGCCCTAATGCTTTCTTTCATGATTTCTCTCATGTTATTAGTTGTTGTTAGTTTCAATATGTTAGAGTAGTCTTTTAGTGTTTTGGTTTAGAGAAACCATAGGGTTTTGGTCTTGTGTTTAATGTTTAGGAAGATGGTTGAGATTGATGTTGGTTTGTTGATTGATATTCGAGTCGAATCTTGTCCTGCCACTCCTTAGTGAGACATAGGGTGATTATGGGTCGTTCGCATCACTATAGGTCATCAACTTCCCCTCGATGTCTAGAGTGTCTCGATTGACCATCGTTCGATCTCCCTCGACATAGCCTATCTACACAACCTCAACCTCCACCTCAAAACCCCAACCCTAACCATCACACCGCCAAGGCCATCCATCTAAGATCCGGAACTCAATATGAAGGGCCATCGGTTATGGTAGAAGATAGGGAAGAAACAAATGAAGATGAGGGAGAACCTGAAGAGGAGTTGAGAGGCGACGGTTTAGAGAAAGAACTTGAGGAGCATGGCGTAGAGGAGGAAAATGATGAGGACAAGGGAGTGAGAAATTTGGGAGCGGAAAGAAGAGTTAGAGTTGAAGAAAGGAAGAAGCTTGAGCGATTGTATGCTCCTCCATTGCCTTTCCCCTATAGGAGAGTGGAGAAGCAACTAGATGAAAAGTTCAAGAAGTTCCTAGAGCATTTACAAAAGATGGAGATGAAAATTCCATTCTTGGATGCTATGGCACAAATGCCCAAGTATGCCAAGTTCCTCAAGGATTTGCTCTCGAACAAGAAGAAGCTCGAAGGAGAGTTGATAAGTCTTCCCCATCAAGTTAGCTCTATTCTACAAGGAAGTATGCCCACTAAAGAGAGAGATCCCGGTCCTTACAATCTACCGGTGAAATTGGGAAATTTGGAACCTAAGGGAGCGCTTGCCGATCTAGGAGCTTCTATTAGCTTGATGCCACTATCTATCGCCAAGAGGCTACCCTTTAGCCTTAAGCCCTCCAGGAAAACTATTCAATTGGCGGATAGAAGTATAAAATTGCCATGTGGTGAGCTTGATGATGTCCCTATTCAAGTGGGTGATCTTGTGGTCCCTTGTGACTTCGTAGTCATGGATATGGAAGAGGACCGATACACTCCTCTCATCCTAGGGAGAGCCGTCTTGAAAACTCTTAGGGCCGTGATAAATTGCCATGATGACACCATTACTGTGGAGGTAGCTCAAAGGAAGTTGGTTTTCAAGATCTCCCCATTCATGAGAAAGCCCATGGTGGAGCAAGTCAACCGGATTGATTGCATTGAAGAGGACTATGAGGAATTTCGAAGGGAATGTGGTATGCACTGTCCTAGTGAGGAAGAATTTTCATTGTATGATGAGGGAGAATGCGAAGGGTATATGCGGGAAGAGTATTTTGAGGGAGAGACTGAAGGATGGACAAGCGACCAAAATAAATTCGAGCAAATTTGTATGGCTAAGGAGGGAAACGACGATGAGGGGGAGAGTTCCATGCCTCCCCCCAAGGTAAGTTTGAAACCCCTACCCCCTAGTCTTAAATATGCTTTTCTTGATGTTGATGGGAACAAGCCCGTCATTGTGAGTTCGGGGCTTGATGACACTTCTTTGAAAAAATTGCTTGCTTTACTTAACAAATATAGGAGTGTCATTGGGTACTCACTTGACTATATCAAAGGGATTAGCCCTAGGCTTGTCATGCATAGGATCCAGTTAGATGATGAGCATTTCTCCTCGATTGAACCTCAAAGGAGGTTGAACCCAAACATGAAGGAGGTGGTTAAAGAAGAAATTCTAAAACTCCTCAAGGCCGGCATCATCTACTCGATTTCTGATAGTAGATGGGTTAGCCCTGTTCATGTTGTTCCGATCCCAAGAAAGGAGGAATGACCATCATCGAGAATGACAAGGGTGAGATGATCTCCACTAGGACCACGACGGGGTGGCGTGTTTGCATTGATTACCGTAGGCTAAACAAAGCCACGAGGAAAGATCATTTCCCCTTGCCATTCATTGATGAGATGCTTGAGAGGTTAGCAAGGCACAAGTACTTTTGCTTTTTGGATGGTTATTCGGGGTTCTTTCAAATACCTATTCACCCGGATGACCAACAAAAAACAACTTTTACTTGTCCTTTTGGGACCTTTGCCTATAGAAGGATGCCCTTTGGATTGTGCAATGCACCATCCACTTTCCAAAGGTGCATGTCTTCTATCTTTTCTGATATGTTAGAGGATTTTATGGAAGTTTTCATGGATGATTTTTCTGTGGGAGGGTCGTCTTTTGACACTTGTTTGATTCACCTTGAAAAAGTTTTAAGAAGGTGTCAACAGACGAACCTCGTCTTGAATTGGGAGAAATGTCACTTTATGGTGCAAGAAGGGATTGTCCTTGGCCATAAAGTGTCCTCTCGTGGTATTGAGGTGGATCCCGCCAAGATCGATGTTATTAGAAACCTCCCCGTACCCTCCACGGTCACCGGGGTTAGGTCTTTCCTTGGGCATGCGGGATTCTATAGACGGCTCATCAAAGGATTTTCAACCATTGCCAGACCTTTAAATGAATTGCTCCGAAAAGAGGTTGAATTTCTCTTTGATGAACGTTGCCTCGATGCCTTCAATCATTTGAAGCAAGCTTTGATCTCCGCCCCTATCGTGCAAGCTCCTGATTGGAGCTTGCCTTTTGAACTAATGTGCGATGCCAGTGATGTTTGTGTAGGTGCAGTGCTTGGTCAGAAAAAGGAAGGAAGGCATCACGTCATATGCTACATTAGCAAAACTCTAGATCAAGCGCAAAGAAACTACGCCACTACTGAGAAGGAAATGTTGGCGGTGGTTTATGCCTTTGAGAAACTGCGCCAATACCTCATATGTTCTAAGGTTGTTGTGTACACGGACCATTCGGCATTAAAGTTTTTGATGGCGAAGAAGGAGGCCAAGCCGAGGTTGCTCCATTGGGTGCTCTTACTCCAAGAATTTGATATTGAGATGAAAGATAGAAAGGGGAAGGAGAATGTAGTCGCGGATCACTTATCCCGCATACCGGCATACCCTCACGACTCCTCACCCATACGAGACGAGTCGATTGAGGATACTTTGATGATGGCTTTAGTCGTTGGGAAAGCTCCATGGTTCGCCGATATTGCCAACTTCTTGGCTTGCGGGGAGTTACCCGAGTTTGAGTCTAGAGCGATGAAGAAGGCATTCTTTGGGAAAGTTGGTAATTTCTTTTGGGATGATCCGTACCTTTTCCACCTCTGCGCAGATGGTGTAGTCCGCCGTTGCATAATTGAAGAAGAAGTCCCCATGATCCTCACTCATTGTCATTCTTATGCTTGTGGGGGACATCACGGAGTCACCAATACCGCCGCAAAGGTTCACACATCGGGGTTCTATTGGCCTACATTGCATAAAGATGTAGAAGAGTTTGTGAAAAGCTGCGAGAGATGCCAAAAAGTGGGTAATATCTCCATGAGGAATGAGATGCCTCAAAACTACATCCTTGAGTGTGAGATATTCGATTGTTGGCGCGTCGACTTCATGGGACCTTTCGTATCCTCATGTGGCAATCAGTACATCCTAGTGGGGGTTGATTACGTGTCTAAGTGGGTGGAGGCCATCGCAACGCCCACAAATGATCACAAGGTGGTGATGAAGTTGTTTAAGAGCGTGATCTTCCCTAGGTTTGGTGTTCCAAAGATTGTAGTAAGCGACGGAGGCTCCCATTTCGCGAAGAATGAGTTCAACAAGTTGTTAAGGAGATATGGGGTCGTGCATAAAGTTGGTGCGCCGTACCATCCACAAACCCAAGGGCAAGTGGAGGTAGCCAATAGGGAGATTAAGCGCATGCTAGAAAAAGTGGTAAATCCTAGTAGGAAAGATTGGTCGCTCAAGCTTGACGACGCCCTATGGGCACACCGTACCTGCTACAAAACTCCCATTGGCACCACGCCGTTCCGACTCCTATATGGGAAATCATGCCACTTGCCGGTTGAGTTGGAATGCAAATCTTGGTGGGCTATTCAAACTCTAAATCTCGACCCTACCCTATGCCAAGAAAAGAGAGCTGCACAGTTAAGGGAGTTAGAAGAATTGAGGCTTGATGCGTTCCACAACATGCACATCTACAAGGAGCGAATTAAGCGTTGGCATGACCAGCGCATTTTAAAGCGAGAGTTCCATGTAGGGGATAAGGTGCTACTTTTCAACTCAAGAGCTAAGTTGTTTCCCGGGAAGTTGAAGTCAAGATGGTCGGGCCCCTATGAAATCTCGCAGGTCTTTCCCTACGGTACCGTTGAGCTAAGAGATCCGAGTGGTGGTAGTTTCATTGCAAATGGGCAAAGGATCAAGATCTTCCATGAAAGCAAACTCCATGAGGTGTGCACCATTGAAAAGATCCGCTTGTTTGATGTCGAAGAATTATTGAATTGAGTCTCTCTTTGAGATGTTTGATGTTTGTTTGTGGATATTCGATGTTGGTTCTTGTGTGGTTGTGTGGTCTTATGTGCTTTGGGTGTTGGCCCAGCTTCGTCGAGCTCAACGACGTTAAACAAAGCACTTACGGGAGGTAACCCGGTCATCTTTGGTTTTGTTTCTTGATTTGAGTGGGAGTATATGCTTGTTGATTTGAGGATGAGAGTTGTTTGGAGCCCATGTTACGGAAGAAAATAGGAAAACAAGAGAAAATATGGCATTCGGGCGAATGTAGTGATCAATTCGGGCGAATGGGATCTGGGCAAACTTGAATTTGGAAGCTAAGTCTCTGGAAATACCGAATGTGGAAGCATTCGGTCGAATGACTGGCGTTCGGGCGAATGTGTTGTGGAATTCGGTCGAATGTTATCTTGGAGAAAACCTAGGAAAGTTTCTGGAAATACCTAATGCTGAAGCCTTCGGGCGAATACATACATTCGGGCGAATGTTATACCTCATTCGGGCGAATGAGTATTCAGACTTAAAGGTTCAAATCTTGAGAAAAGGGCGAAAAGGGCTTGGCATTCGGGCGAATGGGCCCATTCGGGCGAACGCTTTGGCGCCTTCGGGCGAATGCGCGAGTACTCTATAAATACCCCCGATTTTCCTCCGATTTTTCGCGAAAACTCACCTCTCTCTCCCCCTCACCGTATCTCCTTCTCTCTCAAACCCTAACACCAAAACACCCTACCACCACCCCTACAACCCTAATCACCACCACCCATCACCTCTTATGGCACCCAAAAGAAGCCTAAGGCTTAATCCTTTCAAGAGATCCCGAAAACATGGTGAAGGATCCTCTTCACAACCCGAGGAGAGAGAGGAGGTAGTACATCGAGAGGAAGTTGAGCATAGGGATGAGGAAAGCTCCGGGGAGGAGGCACCACAAGAGAGACCGCAACGGTTGCCGGGCCAAGAAATTTGGTTAGATGAGGACCACCCAAACGTGGTGTTTGCATCATTGGAGAAGTATGAGCGTTTTCAACGCTTAAAGGTACGCAAAATCAATTCTACCCGCTATTTAGATTCTTCTATTTTGCACCGTATGGGTATATATGATGATTTCGTGGCACTCCTGCGAGCTTGTGGCTTAGAGAACTGGGTAACGATGTGGGAACCTACTCACAAACTTCATACTCTTGAGTTTCTCAGTTCTTTAACCCCAGGCACGCGGGAGGGGCAACTGTATCTGTCCTTCCGTCTGTGGAATGTCACGCGTTCTATTGATTATGCTACCTTTTGCGATATATTTGGTTTTAATCATGAGCTTATTCCGGACCGACAGCCGGACAACACTCGTGTTTCCGAACTGTGGCCTAAAATCGCTGGCCGGCTTGTCTTTCCGAATAAGAATATCTATACTGCTGATGTGCAACACCCTGTTTTGAGAATGTTTTTCAAGTTTGCCCGTGAAACGTTGTTCCCCTCCCCTAGCCCTCACCTTGTTAGGACCCCCGATGTTCATATTCTAGACCGATTCCTTGCTCCCCAGGCCGCATCCCCAATGAGTATCCCCTTGACCCTGTGGAAGTACCTTAACCACACCGCCACCCTCCAATCCAACACTGAAATTTGTGTTGGGGGGCACATTTATCGCATCGCTAAGCACCTTGGTGTGGCACACGCAGTTGAGTTGTCCGACCGTTTTGCCAAGACCACCACCCTCCACGAGCAATGCCTCGTGCGATCGGGATTCCTATTTGTTGAGCCTCTGTGATGGCGGTACCTTAAGGACTGCACCATCCCCCTCCCCTCCAACCAGCTACCTCCCCTTCGCCCTTATGCCGACTCCTATTTGCTTGACGGCAATGTGCCGCAATATTCAGCTGACCCTCCCCTCCATCCTCCTCCCCGTCCTCGCGGACTCTCTTCTCGCGACCAACCTGGTCCAAGCGAGAGGGCCGTCGCATCTGCAGGCCCTGACGATGATGACTCGGAGGAGGAGTCCGACATTATGTCTTCCCTTGGGCGTATCGAGTCTAACCTACAGCAGGTTCTTACCACCCAAGCCCACTATACGGCCCGGCTCGATCACCTCGAGCAAGACTTCCAGAGGGCCGCCTACCCGTGGTATGACTTCGCTTACCGTTCTGGGATGGTTAGTGACGGCATGGTCACACCCTCTTGGTACCCCCGCCATGATAATTTTTACGAGGTATCTTTAAGTCATGGTTTTGATAGGCTTCGGGTAGGAAGACGTCGTTTCAATAATTTCACTCCTCCTGCCCCTCGTGCACCTATGGAGGGTGATTATGGGATGGACCTTGACGTGGACCTAGGGGATGATAATGAGCAGGTTGACCCTGGGGATGGGGGTTTCTTTGCCGATGACTAGTGTTCTCTTTGTGAGCCTCCCCTAGCACCGAGGACGGTTTTCATGCTAGCTTGGGGGGGTATATCCTTCGTCCTCTAGTCATCTGTTTATGGTCAGTCTTTGTGTATGCTGGTGCTGTGTTGTTGGTTGGTTGGTTGTCTCTAATATTTTGCAGGTTTTCCACTCTCATCCTCGTGGTGAGTTTCAATATGATGATCCCACACTCTTCCATTCTCATCCTTGCGATGAGTCTCATGCTTTTCTTGTTGGTAGTACAAGTGTTTTGGTGAGTATTGCTCTTCTCACCGGTGATATGGTATGAATCTTTGCTCCCACTCACAAAATCCAAAGTTGCATGTATATATAGCTTAGTCCTTTAGTTTTGTTCTTTCTTTTTGTTTGCTTTTTGTATATATGGTAGTTGCATCGCTTTGTCAGACAAACAAGCAAAACAAAAAGCTTTTGAAAATTATATCTCTTTGAAAACAAACTTGCGAGCTTCTGTTGTGTACTTGTTCGTTGGTTTTATGCAAACTCGTGTTTCTTTTCTTAGCCCTGTGCTTGTCTTGGGATTGAGGTGTCTGACCTTTTTCCATCTAGCTTGGGGGGAACTGAACTTGTTGGATTTGTGGCTTGGATGATTACCTATTGAGGCAAATTTCGACTAGCCGGTTAGGATTGAACCTTTTCGGGACTCCTTGTGACTCCCATACATTTTGAGTGCTAGTTAGGGGGTCTAAGTATTGTGTTTGTTCTCCTCCAACTTAGTCCGCTTTTCTAAAGGCCAAGGATGATAGCACGCTTGTTAGATTCTAGCTACATAGCCAAATTGCCTACCATGGACATATAACTGACTTTAGGATAAGCCAAGTTTTTGCCTTTTCCTTTTTCTTTCGTAACCACGCTATTTAGCTCCACTTTAGCCAAATGATCCCTCCCTTGACCCAGAGGATAGCTAAGTGATGAATGAATTGGTGTGTGTTGCGCGGTATTGTGGGCCTTTTGATTATTATGGCAAGAATCGGTTGAGATGTCTCTACTCATTTTTATATTACTCCTTTTATCACTCCCTTCTTCCTCATGTGCTTTACATCATTATTGAGATACATACATATATACATTCATTCGAGTGAGGAAACCTTCCTCTTGATCATTAAGAGATTTGCATATGTTTATCCGCTTGAGAGAGGAAATCAATCATGGGAAGGGAGACGATCTTGATACACAAAGTGAAAAGTCATGATAAAATAAAAAATTTGTGAAGGAGTTTTATAGTAGAGATCATCCGTTCTTCATTGAGGCTTTTGGGTTTATGCCACTAATGGGTAAGATTCATATTGGACTTTCATGAGATGCTTGTGGTTCTCTTGTGTTGGGTCGCTTGCTATCCTCTACTTTAGCTCCACATTCCCAAATATATCCCACCTTAACCCAAGGCCTACGTTGCAACCCTTTCACAAGCTTGTTCGACTTGGTCTGACTAGCGAGTTCTATGCTGGAGTGTAGATATATCACAATCCCCAAGATTTGCCCCTATTAGGTGTTTGATTCCCGACTCATTTTTAGTCGGACGACTATGAGCGAAACACGTACCATAATCAAACACATGAGCGTTATTGTATATTCCTCGCATCTTCCGAGGAATAATCCAGGGAGCGTAGATTTGTGACCTCCTTAGGTAATCCTTGAGCTAGTGGTAGATGTCAGTTACCTTGATATTATGCTCTTAGAGCCCATCATACTTGCACACCCATGGCTAGGAAAGAGTTTGTGCGTACGCAGCTCGCATCGTTTGGTTTTCACCCTCCATGATTGCTTTGTTTTGTCTTGTTCTGTCTTGACCCTCTCGTCGCCGTGGTGTCTTGTTTGCTAGGGACTAGCAAAAGTCTAGCTTGGGGGAAGTTGATGTGCTCGTTTTAGAGCACATTTACCACCCTACTTTTAGCTCTAATTCTCGCCATTTTTGCATCAATTTGATATATTTCACGCATGATTTCTCCTTGATCTTGTGTTCAAGTGTTTTGAGATTGTTTAGGTAATTTTTGGAGATTTCAAAGGCATTTGGCGTACATCCGAGACTTAAACATCACTCCCGGTGTTTCATAGCCACTAATGGAGGCTGTCCCAAGGCCCCGGCATAGCTCGTGAGATCGAAGAAGGAATCAAAGTGCTGGAAAGTGAAATTCCATCACATTCGGCCGAATGAAGTCTCCCATTCGGGCGAATGGGAGTCAAGCACTCTACAGCAGATCAGCAAAAGTCTTTGGAAATGCCGAATGGAAAGACATTCGGGCGAATATCTGTATTCGGGCGAACGGCCCATAAATTCGGTCGAATGGAGAAACAAAGCAATTGGCCAAAAACTCTCTGGAAATGCCGAATGTCCAACATTCGGGCGAAAGGCGTACATTCGGGCGAAAGGTCCATACATTCGGGCGAATGAAGCTTCAAGGCAATACTGCTCAAAACTCACTGGAAATGCCGAATGGAGAACATTCGGGCGAAAATGCTGCATTCGGGCGAATGTTCCTTGGCGTTCGGGCGAATGCGACTGTTCAGCGCAGCTGTCTTATTTTAGCATTTTGGCCTTCGAGGGCCTTTTTTGTAATTTCTTTTGCACTCTTATTTTGGGGGTATATATACCCACATTGCTGTAGCTTTAGGATATTCTAGTTTTTAGCCCTAAAACACTCCTAGTTTACTCTTAGCATTTACTCTCTCTAGATTTAAAAATCCTAGTTTTCATTTCTCTAGCTTAGTACTATCTCCTTAATCAATCTAGCCTTTGGGATTTGGATGTAACTCTTAAACTACTCTTGTTGATGCTTGTGTCTACTCCTTCTTGAGGTTTTATTTATGGTATGAATATCTTTCTCTTATTTATTTCTAGAATCATTTAATGATGTTGGTTGTTATTCTTAAATGCTATTTATGAATCTTTCTTCTTTGTGAGTGTTGGATATTTGTATGAATTGACTATCTAGAATAGGGTTATTTACCTTAAGTCCTTGTTTTTTTTGTTCTCTTGTTGTTAGCTATTACTTTTGTTCTTGTCTACGTAGAAGTCTTCCATGTTTAATCTCTTGTTCATGTGGGTTATTATGCTTAGTTTCTACTTTATGATGTGTGAGTAGTTCCTTAGAGTTTGATTGGTGAAACCCTAGAGTGGACTCTTATTCATGAGTTAGGGTTTGGTTTAAACCTATTCAATCATCATAATGGTTCACCTTGAATCTCGTCCTGCCACTCCCAAGGAGACATAGGGCGATTATAGGTCGTTCGTTCGGTCTTAGAGCCGTCAACTTCCTTTCATTGTTGAATCGGTCGATGATTGAAGGTCATTAATCAACCCCAATACATGAATACTTGTGGTACCTCTCTAGGGTGGAACCAATCATTCTCACCCTTCTCCCCTTGATTCATTTTAACTGTAGTCTTGCTTTTAATCTTAGTTTTAATTACTCTCAATCATCTTAACACACCCTTTTTCCTATATTGAGACCATCTGCTTAACTTGTTTTGTCCCTGTGGTTCGACCCCTTACCTCTGCTATACCTGTGTAAAGTTAGGGTAGTATAAATATAGTTTGCTTAACCGGTTTTTATTGTGCGACCTTAAAAACGGTTATCAGTAGCAGGTCACGAAATTTATACATGTTATCCGGCCTAACCGGCGAACTTCGTTTCAATCCTTGCCTCGCCGGTGAGACATACTCAAACAACTTTTCGAATAATCAGTTACTTAACCTGTCATAACTACGAAGAGGCTAAGAATGGAAACAAAACGACAAGAATAAAAACAAACTACCACAATTCATTCACAACATACAAATACAAATTTGAAGGCCGAAGCCCCACATTTTAAAGGCCGTAGCCTCAAAAATTAGTACATAGCAAATAAATGGAAAGGCCACAAGGCCAAGTTCATTCTTCTCCTCCCTCCATAAGTTCCTCGTAGGTAAACAAGGGATCGAGTACATCTTCATCGGCTTGACCCTCTTCCACAGCTGGAGTAGCCTAACCGCCCCCAGATATAGCTGGCGAAGCCGGTACAACTGGTGGCATTAGGGGGACGGCCTGCAGGGGAGATGCTTGGAGAGTAGGTGGCCTAGAAGGGATGAAGATGTCGAAATTAGAAAAGTCAACATCATATTGTAGAGCCGCTTCCCAGGCGGCCTAGAAAAGTTAACAGTTCAGCAGGCAGAGCCGCTTCCCAAGCTGCTTTCTCGTCCTCCTCCTCTTCGTTTGGGCCTTGGGCTTCGAACTCCTTCATTTCCTTGGCAGCCTCTTGAACAGATCGATGAATTCTTCTTCCCCCGGCCTTGAACAGAGTCTCCAGGTCAAGCTTCTTCTCAGCCTTCTTATTTGCCCGATGCCGCATAAGCTCCTAAACGCGCAGGCCCTGGCTAAATGAGTCGGCTCCCAGCTTGACCACAAAGCGTTGGCCATCCACAGTATTCAACCACTTCTTAACAATCTTCTTCTTCAGGGCCAGCTGCCTCTCGCGGATGAGTACTGCCTCCTTGAGAAAGCGACATTTGTCGTGGATTTTGTAAAGAGAGTGTCGGAGACCTTTGTTCTCGCGAGTCAGATTCATGACTTGATCTTTTTTGGCGATCAGCCTTCCATTCAGCTCGTTCACCCTCTTCTGAGAAGCTCGAAGATCCGCTTCCACAGTCTATGAACCCAATGCCGTGGTCATCTCATACTGAAAGCGTATGTTCAGCTGTCAATTAAGAATAAGGCATGAATTAGAGCTCAGATATTTGAACAAGTTAGTTTTGTATATCTTAATTGAGTGGGCAATTCACCTCAGCCTGCAAAGCAAGTATCTCACTCGCCCTTGTCTTAGCGGGGATGGTGGGTAACTGTTTTAAGTCCTTGTAGGACACCAGTTGCCCTATAGCCTTCCTCCAGTGCACCCGCAAGTCCTTGGGAGTCAATTCGGAAAATGACAAGTCAGAGCCGTGGACTACCCTAGTGTCACGGCGAGTTATCTCGTATTCGGACTCTTCAACAGCAGAAACTCCTTTTCCCTTATCCCTCGATTCCCCCGTAGTCTTGGTGCTGATGTCTCTCTTTGGCAAGAGCGGCTTCTAACGCCTTGACGGCTGGATCGAGGGGGAGCCAGCTGAGCCCCCAGTGCTACTGGATACAGTATGTGATTCCTCGGGCAACCTCTTGTTTTTACTGTTCTGTAAACATCGTAATACGTTAAGAAATTTTTCATTCGTCCAAGTCAAAACTCAAACAAAATTGTTACCTTTGGAGGATGAGGAAGCGGCATGTTCTCAATTTGGGCCCTCTTCCTTCTAGACTCGGCCGCCATCTGGGTAACGCTCATAGCATTCATTATGTCTGGGTATTTCTTCTCTAGCTCCTCAAAAGCAACGTCTACGGACAAACAAAAATCAATTAGACTATAGTCAAACATGAGTCAAAAAGAAGAAAAAGAGCCGAACTCACCCTTGTGATATTTCGGACTAAGCCCTAAGGCCGACAAGAGTAACTCGTTTTGAAGGTGTGCTCTATCTACAACAAAATTTCTTTATACAAACATGGGTTTAAATTCTCCTAACTCTAGGCCCTTAGTCGTATGCTCAATGACCAAAAACACGTCAAGGTTGCATTCGGCTGCTCACCATGACTTGTCCTAAATGGCCATGGTGCGGCCCTATACAAAAAGACAAAGTCGTTCCGAAAACGCTTCATGTTGTCCTTACTTGGATGAGCACCTTCTTATCCTGAAGATATATCTAAACGTCGTAAGGGTCGGCTCTACTCCCACGGCTGCGCAGACAATAATAAAGGCTACGATACAACCCCACCCATTGGGGTAGAGTTCGGACATCGTTATGTTATAGGCATTCAAGACTTCAATCGCGAAAGGATGAAGTGGGAACCGAAGGCCCGTCTCCATTGCATCCTTGTAAATAGCAATGCACCCTTCGGGCACATCTAAAACACTCTCTTTTCCCCTGGGCTTGACCAGAGAATACCCATCGGGCAACGCCCACTTCGTCTTGATAAGTGACAAGTCCTTATCTAAGGTAGTACTCCACCCTGGCCTAATAAAGTAGTTAGCGGGACCATTGCCAGCCCAGATCCACACTCTTCCCTGTAGAAGTGGGCGCCATTTCTACTTGTGCGGATGGATACGGCCTGCAGGAGGGAGGAATGATCATTATACCCTCTAAATGAGTAACATCAACATCAAATTTACCAGGGGCGAAGGCGACGGTTGGTTCCTACGGAAAAGGGTACAAGGTCTCCGGATAACGAAGGGGGATTCAACACACGACTCATTTATGTCATTCTTAGTTACATAATTATAAATGTTTAAAAAGTTAGTTTCCACATAAAAATTGTCGAAGTTAAAGTGCGAAAACGTGTAATAGGCCATTATTTTTGTACAAGACCAGGGAAACGAACGTACTTGGAAATGGAAACCTTAAGATGACTTGATAAAATCACTAAATGAGTTTTTGAGAATTCTTGAGAATATCTTGGAAAAGCTCTGGAGAAAAGAAACTTGAGATGAGGCAAATAATTGCCTAAGTTGCATATTTATAAACAAAAATGGAAAATGAAACATTGGGCACACTTACCCAAAACTCTTTAGCTTTCTCGAAATCATCAAAAGAGTCCGTAGAAATGCAAGGTCTGATCGGCTTCGACCTAACTTGGTAGATAAACCATGTATTCGGCCCCTCAATGGAGAAACTCCTTAGCTGGCCGTATACTCTCACACCTAGCTAAGCTAGGTCAAGGCATTCAAGTATACATACAAGCCAGACACCTTTGGAAGAGGTTCCCTCCTCTTATTCGACCGCTTCCAGGGATGGACTCCATAGGGGTCCGAACACATTTACAAAGGAGCCGAACACCCTTGGAAGAGGTTCCCTCCTCTTACTCGGCCCCATCTATGGATGGACTCCTTAGGGGTCCGAACACATTTACAAAGGAGCCGGAAACCCTTGGAAGAGGTTCCCTCCTCTTATTCCGCCCCTTCCATGGATGGACTCCATAGGGGTCCGAACACATTTACATAGGAGCCGGACACCTTTGGAAGAGGTTCCCTCCTCTTATTCGGCCCCTTCCATGGATGGACTTCATAAGGGTCTAAACACATTCATACTTCTCTTAATAGTCTAAGTCTTTTAGGACTCCTCAGCCCCCTCAGGAGCCGGACACCTTCAGGAAGGATTGTCCCTTATTCGGCCAGTATGGGATTCGATCACCTTCAGGAAGGATTGTCCCTTATTCGGCCAGTATGGTATTCGGACACCTTCAGGAAGGATTTTCCTCTATTCGGCCAGTGTTGTATTCGGACACCCTCCGGAAGAATTGTCCCCTTTTCGGCCAATATGGTATTCGGACACCCTCAGATCATTTGTGTCCCCTATTCGGCCAACCACATACTCGGACATAATTTGGGAGGATTATCCCCTATTCGACCAATGAGGTATTCGAACATCCTCAGATCAAGTGTGTCCCCTATTCGGCCATTTATACATTCGAACATTCCTGGAGAAAGGGGTCCCAAAGATGTGATTGATGTGATTGATTTGATTGACGTGACGAGAACAGTGAATTTTTGGCTATAAAAGAACCATCAACTTGGGCCATTTGTCATCAATTCCACCACAAAAATCCTAGAAAAGGAACATCCTTGGGGAAAATGCAATAACCTCGCCAGTGTGGTCAGTAGAGGGAATGTAGACGACACCTTCAGAAGGGTTTCGTCTACATCCCCTCTATGACCTCACATGGGAGGATGAAAGCTTGAGCCCCAAAGTGATAAATCACATTCCATAACCATCCCTGTTTTTACCCTCCTTGATTTGAGGAAGACTGTCGTTCGTCAGAACCGTAGTCTTCCCCGATCAAGGAAGACAAGTACATGGATGAAGCGTTATCCTGTCAACGTTTACGCCCGTACTCGGTCATCATGCTAGTATGCGGTCTGTCATATCAACCTCATTTTTGTCCTATTTGATCTGCGGGAGACTGGTGTTCGTTAGGACGGAGCAGTCTCCCGCAGTCAAAGAGGACACCGGTGGGGTTGAAAACATGTTAGTATTACTCCCAAGTCAGTGCTCGGCCTTGCGCCAGTATTCGGCTCCCAAAATGATCTACTTCGCCAACCGTAAGTTCAGTTGGAATAGCTTTTGGTCCAAACAAATATTCGGACCCCTAAGGGTCAAAGCTCTAAATTCTTGGCCGGTATTTGGTCTCTACCAGTATTCGGCACCCTAGGGGAATAATGCTTCCTATTCGGCCTGAATGTATTCGGCCCCCCACTCTTTCATGTATTCAGACATTTAAGGGTCCTCCTCTGGATAAGTATTCGACCTGCAGGTATTCGGCCTTCCCCCTTTCATGTATTCGGACACCTGAGGACAGGGGTAGTTTATGACTCAGCTGCTCCGATTTAGTTTCCGCACAAAGCCCGTTTATGCTCGAGACAAAACGACCTTAGCGTGTGGGGCTAATGTTATTGGGTCAAATAGTCCCTACCTTCTTGGGCCAAACCAAGAGGCCCAAAACCATTACTTAAAAATCTGCTTAACCCATCACAACGTAAAATTGCCAAAAAGTCGTTGGGGCTATCTCCTCCACTCATTCTACTGTTATAAATACACCAAAATTAAACCCAAAAAGGTATGCTTTTCTCTCGCCTTTTACATTTACCATTTCTAGTCTCAAATTATTCACACTTTATACATTTCAACTGACTTGAGCGTTGGTGGGGCTTTCCGGGACACACCCCCCGGGCAAGTAACTCTGTTCGGTTTGCAGATATTCAGACCATAAAAAAGTATTCGGACTTTCCAAGTTATCGAAGATTCAACCTTCGGCCAGGGAGACGTTGACCCGATTTCTACGCAGAAACAAATCTAATTTTTTATCATTACGACATTCATATATATACCAAAAAACAAATCAATGATAAAGTAAATTGCATATATACTAATACAAAACCCTAACATCATAAATTGGCTTCATCCTAAAAGACTCCGAAAGGGTCAAATGTAGCAACCCTTTCCCGTGAAGAAGTGCATATGATTTTTACCAGTCATTTTGATATAGTAGTCCAATATATAATACAAAACCAAAGAATATGAATCTTTAAACCCATTGAAGATGAATAAATACAAACCTATTCCAATCTAATATAAATTTCAACATATTCAATATAAATTTCACAAAAAATAGTTGAAACACTAGACAGATGAATACGAACATTCACTATAAGCAAAAGAATATCAATAGAATTACATTGAAAAAGAAGAACATACCATCAACGGATGGCTTTAAGAGCAGACGATTGGAGCGAAGCTGCATATGAAACTTGTCGAAGTTAGGGTTTTAATGATGATCAACTGCAATGCTGGGTGATGTAAACGTTAGTACGTTACCACTAATCCACTTCTCATACCCTAAGTTGGATTAAGAAAGAAAGAATGAGAAAGAAAGAATGAAAGAAGAAAAATAGATCTGAAGAAATGAGGCGTTTGTTAGGCTTAGGGTTTTTTAAGCGTAAGGAACAATAGCAAATGCTGCAGGCATTACTAAACCGGAGCATATAAGTGTTTAATATTTTTTATTATTATTTGTTGGTTCTAATAAAAACCGCAACATATGTGTTAATTTTTTTTTTTTGCCTTATTTTTTCTTCTATTAAAAGTTGCGTATCAAAAAAACCGCAGCAAATTAATAGAAGCAAATACGTTTTTGTAAGATGTCCTATAAATACTGGGAGCTTACTTGTGGTAATACCTTTCTCTATGTACACATTTTTTAGCTAAGTAAGATTGGCAAATGAACTAGATAACGCATCGATTAATCTATTAGAAGAAAAACTAATGAAACGAAAGCAAATAAAGATGCATTTAAAGTAGTTGAGATAGTTGTGAAGAAGAAAAAAAATAAGCATAAATTATAACAATAAAGGAAAAAGAAGATGATTTCTCCTATTATGGAGATAATTCATTCCCCTACCCTCCCCTACCCTAGGATATATATTTACCGCATTAAATTGAGAGCTCCCTTCATTTTTCATTACTTTGCAAAAATTCTCCACCTACAATCAAATTTTACTGATATCTCATTTATCAACTTGGTTTTCTTACTTTGACATTTTTACCCCCTTAAATATTTACACTCAAAGCGTGCCCTAAATGAAATACATTCACCTATAGAAGAAGGAATAAAACCAATTAAATGTTGTTTACCCCTTGAATCAAGGTAATTTAAGTTCCACAGTTGTCCCAAAACAGTTGAGATTGTACCGTTTAGCTGGTCAAAACTCAAATCAAGGTTAGTTAAGTTTCCTAAGTTTAGGAAAAGATTAGTTAATTGTTTTAGTTTGCCTAGTTGAGGTGGGATTGGACCTGTTATTCGACATTGGTTATCCATTTGTAGGATTATCCGTTGGTTATTCGACATTGGTTATCCATTTGGACCTGTTATTCGACATTGGTTATCCATTTGGACCTGTTGTTTACCTCCTAAATATGACTTTGGTAAATCATCAATTACCTTCCAGGGTTCGGATTGCAGTTAACACCTCCATATAAAACAGACGGTGCTTGGAAAATTGGAGCCCATGTTTGTAAGAGATTTAAGGCGTCATTGAAAGTTTTTCCCTTGAATTTAAGGAATGCTTCTTTGTCAATAGTATTGCATGATTTTACTAAAATCGAATAGAAAGTGATATCAAAGAAGATCCGTAAGAGAATTATTTATTTTAAAGGTTATCATGATGAAGAGATAGTAAATGAAAGAAATTATTAGTGGAAAAATAGATTTTTTCGCTTAATGGTCGCATGGGACAAAGTTATGAAGTAAGGCTGCCATCTTTTATAGATTTCTTATCAAAGTTATTAGTGGTAGGGGCACATGTATATGTTGGGGGCGCATCTTAATAAAAATTAAAAATAGTATCTGTTTACTTATTTTTAACATGTGAGAACATAAATCTAATTTTATATTTTGAAGGAGACTACTTTCTTGAATACGGATCATCTATACTCATAAACGAATTCATTTCTATGCTCTTTTTTTTTTGGGATTCTTGTCTGTAGAAACACTTAGAGACAATGAACTGTAACAAGAGGGGGGGTGAATTGTTACTTTCGCCTTTGGAGTATTTTTAGCCCTTTTCTTGCGGAATTTGAATAACAAAAATACTCAAGACAATATAAAAGAAAACTATAAAAGGAACACCAAGATTTAACGTGGGAAAAAGAACCACGACCCAATAGGGATTTCTCTTCTCTATTATTTTATGTAAATCACTCCTCTATTACATAAAATAAATACTCCTCTCCATATTTTCGGAATTATTTAGCGATTAAGAACAAGCAATATTTTCCTCTCCTTGATTTAGATCTCACGAAATATATTGTGGGAGCACTCGATAGATTTTACATGAATATTTCTCTCCCAATCTCCATGGATCTTGAAATAGGGCACTCGACAATTTGGAGAGTATTTCTCAAATTGTGCCGGTTGTGAAAACTCTATTAAATACCCATTTAGGATCATGTTATGCCATAAACCCATGATCTATAGATGAGGGATTAGTGGGCATTAACCGTGGTAGAGTGGGTAAGATTCTTGGTGGTTACTTCAAGTCTCTTTTGTCTTTTAGCTAAAAATAGCCAAGATCCTAATTTTAAGGAGTCATTTTAGGAGTTAGTTATCTTAATTAATTAATTTATTTCCTTGTGCATTCTAGACTTAATTTTCCCGTACAACAAATCTAATAAAAGAAAAATAAAAATAAAAATTATTTTCCTAATTATTTTTGTTGACTCCTCCTCTGACCGCTGATACTGGGAACACTGTACTGTCTCCGATTGACCAATCTTCGAACTCTGACTTGATCTCGGAGTAGTTATCTAGTAATCCCTTTTCAACGCTTAATGGTCTATCAACGACCCTTAAAAAGATCGGATATATGACCTAACAAAACAATCTCAAAAACATAATATGTTTGTTTAAAAAAGTTTATGTTATCATCAAAATCAAATGGGCTAACAAATTCCCCCTTTTTGATGATGACAAACTTTATAAACAAACTTAATAAAGATTGAGTAAAACAAATAAAGTGAACATGCTTGAGATTAACACACATTCAACCATATCTAGTAAATTAAATCGTTACAAATAATTTACTAAACTCTTCATGTAAACATATTACTCTAATAAGTTAAATTTTAAAAACCCTTTTTTTCGTAAATCATGTGGTTAAACATGACTTAAGTTTTTAAATTTAAAACAAAACGAAACATAAAAATAAATAACAAAAACTTATAAATTAAGAAAATATAAACTAAGAAACATAAAAACATAAAATTAAGAAACACAACAATCTAAGTAACTCAAAATATCATGAGTTGTAAGAATCAAAGATAAACAAAGTGATATCCAATAATCCGTATCAAACAACAATTAACCAAATGATCCATATAAACCAAACATAATATAAGTAGACCATGAGTCAACATACTATTTTTTGCTACTCTTCCCCCTTAAGTATATCAAATAATTGTAGAATAAACTAAAATAACCTAAAGTCGTAACAAAACAGAGAATCAATTTTAAGATTAAGCAAAAACGTAAGCATTCACAATCAATTTTAAGATTAAGCAAAAACGTAGGGGTGTGAATCAATCCACAGCTCTAAGGCAAGCGTTAGACAAATTAAGATAGTAAGCAGCAAACTAAGAAAATAAATGCCAAAACATGAATCAAGAAAGCACGCATATAAACATCATAGACCATGGGGATAGAAAATAAGGATGATATAAAGGATGAAAAGTAGTGGGTTAGTAAGTAGCAAAAGCAAAATATAAATTGTTTTGTACCCCAGCTGGTACATTAAAAAGAAGCAAAAAACATTGTTTAGAGAATTACAAATAAAATGGGCCAACAACCAGTAAATTTTAATTTGAAACAGAAGCAGGAGGGATCAGGCAGCAGTCTCCTCATCAACAAATTCAGTTTGCACCTCCACTGTGTCAAGCTTCGCACCAAGACGTGTTTCCATGTCGGTGAGTTGCTCAGCAATAGTAGATAGAGAGGCACGAACTTCACTTTGGAAAGCAATGAGTTGGGACTGCAAGGAATCAAATTTGCCAAGGATAAGATCAACTGGAGTTGGAGGAAAGGGGGAGGAGTCTCTATCAAAACCAGTGGGTGATGCTGGTGATGTAAATGGTGGTGGAGTAGTGGCTATTGGTGATGGTGGTGGTGATGGTATGGGTGATACTAGTTTAGGTGAAGATGGGGCATCAACAGTTTGTTTGGTAGGGTGACTGGACGTAGCTTCATCCTTACCAACCTTAACCTTTGAAGCAAGCCTCCTACACTTCCTTGGAGCGATTTTAGAATCCTCCTTAATTGGCTTAGAAACCTCCTCATCACTCGAACTATCACTAGAGTCAACCTCCTCAAGTTCCTCCTTTGAAGCTTCCCCCTCAGAAGGAGCTTCCTTCTTATCCTTATTCACCTCTGCCTCCTTAGTACTGGCAGAGGGAACAGCACAGTGATCCTCCTTTTCCTTTTCTTTCGTTTTCTTTCCTTCCTCCTCAACCTCTTCTTCATTCTCAACTTCATCAGAAACAACCTTATCAACATCTATGAGGTCCTCTAAAATTCCCTTCTTATTCACATATAAATGCAAATTTTTAAGGCACTTAGCGCCTATTTGATTGTTTGCGGACATGGGGAAATGAAGACCCTCAAGTGGTACACCAAACTTCTTAAAAACACTAGTTAACAGCCCTCCATAACCAATCATGAGACTCTTCTCAACACACTCAGACAAGTGAGACACCATCAACGACGGAAAATTGATTTTAATATGGTTAGCCATGCAATAAATCAACGTAGCATCGCGTAAATTGACTTCACTCCGCTTTGAGTTGCGGGGCAAAATGAATCTACGAGCGATGTTGTAAAGCAATTTGTGTAAAGGAGACAACGACATGTGACTAAATCTTTTCTTGTCTTTCTGACCAAGAAATTTCAGGACAGTCTTCTCAGTGATACCGAAAAAACAATTTTGGACCCAACATAGTATGTGTCAAAACCAGCTGTAGAAACTTCAAACCACTCGCCAATCATCAAACTACTAAATTCAATCTTAATTTCTTTAACTGTACTGGAGCAGACACCATTTTCTATGGAAAAGTTTTTGATAAACTCACGCATCAAATTTGGGTAAATAGGGTTGCATGAATGATCATACATTAACTTTTCCCAACCCTTATTTTCTAAAATAGCATGAAATTGGGGAAAGAAAGTAGAATCATACCAATATTTGTCAAGTCCAAACCCGACTGACATCTCTTTTGCTACTTCTTCCGCACTATCAGGATCTATGCGCTTGCTCCTTTTAGGTGGTTTGGATGAAGAAGTACCTTTTGGGGTTCCACGGGTTCTCTTTTCTCCGGCATGCATGGGTTGTTTTGGCGTGTTGGTCTTGGATGGTTCTTGTGAAGATGAAGGTGGAATGTTAGGGTATATCACTTGTAATGGCTTGGGTTGTGTGGATTTCGACATTTTCTTGCTTGAAGATGATGATTTTGGTGTTTTCATGATGAGAATGAGAGAAATTAGGGATTTTATAAAGAAATGAGCTTTTAATGGGTTGACGGTTTTGCAAGAGTAGTACAAGTAAGGTGGATGTGAGTGATGGATGGGACAAATGAGTGTAGGGGTTATAAAGGTGTGAAGGGACGGTTAATGAGGGGTTTGTACTACTTCTTTTATGGCGGTTTTAGGAGGTGTAAGGGTGGTTATTTATTAAGCTTAGTTTGTTGAATATGTCGATTTAGATAACTACTTTCCGAAACACCTCGATGATCCGTCTTCCATTTTATAAAATAATGTTGGCTCACCGAAATAAAATAAAATAATGAAAATGCTGGAATTTGTGAAAAATAAAATATTTTTGTGATTTTTCGAAAATAATTTATAATATGTGGGTAATAATATAATAATATATAAAATAAAATAAATTATGCTACTTGGTCTAATCAGTTCAAACATGCAAGCAATCAAGAATAAGTTTAAGACATAAATTTAAATAGAAGCATACCCAAATCTCGCAATGATTGAATAAACAATCTTGGTTGTTGTGGTTGATTGAACCCTTCCGATTTTTCAAGATGTTTTGAGGAGAAACACTAGCATTAAACTACAGTGAAGCTTGATCATACCTAGCTCCAACCTCATCTTTTCAAATTGTTCTCTTGGAAGCGGTTTGGTCATAATATCTGCAACTTGATCACTAGTATTGACATGTTTAACAATAATATTTTTATGCTCTACGTTATCCTTAAGAAAATGATGTCTAATATGAATATGTTTAACTCTAGAATGATGCACCAGATCTTTTGAAATGCAAATAGCACTAGTATTATCACAATAAATAGGAACACATTCAAGTTTAATACCAAAATCTCTTAGCTGTTGTTTAATCCAAAGCATTTGGGAACAGCAGGCTGCTGCTGCCACGTATTCAGCTTCCGCGGTGGATAAAGCTATTGTGTTCTGTTTCTTGGAACTCCATGATACCAAACAAGATCTAAGAAACTGTGCCATTCCTGAAGTGCTTTTTCTATTCACAAGATCACCTGCGTAATCTGCATCACTATACCCTTTCCAGTCATAGACATCACTTTTAGGATAAAATAGGGATATGTCATCTGTTCCCTTTAAATATCTTAGAATTCTTTTTACTGCCGTATGATGTGACTCTTTAGGATTTGATTGAAATCTAGCACACAAACCAACACTAAAGGATATATCGGGTCTACTAGCTGTTAAGTATAGTAGTGATCCTATCATGCATTCATGCCTCTATACATCGTTTGGTCTACACTAGTTCTGTTAGAGTCTTCGTCTAACCTAATGTTAGTGGCCATGGGTGTATGGTTTGTCTTAGCATTATCTAGTCCATATTTCTTCAGAAGTTATTTTATATATTGTTGTTGATGAATAAAGATAACGTTAGCAGTTTGTTTAATTTGCAAACCAAGGAAGAAATTTAATTCTCCCATCATACTCATTTCAAATTCATTACTCATTAGGTCAGCAAATTCCTTACATAACGATTCATTTGTAGCACCAAAGATAATATCATCAACATATATTTGAACAACTAAAATATTCGAACCTCTATTCTTAAAGAATAAGGTTTTATCAATTTTACCACGTATGAACTTATTTTCAATCAAGAACTTAGATAATCTCTCGTACCATTGTCGAGGTGCCTGTTTTAGCCCATAAAGAGCTTTATCAAGCTTGTAGACGTGATCCGGAGAAATTGGGTTTTCAAAGCCAGGTGGTTGTTCCACATATACTTCTTCTAAAAACCCGTTTAAGAATGCACATTTTACGTCCATTTGATATAATTTAAAATTCATGAAAGCAGCAAAAGAAATAAGAATTCTAATAGCTTCTAATCTAGCTACGGGAGCAAAAGTTTCAGTATAGTCAATACCTTCTTGTTGATTATAACCTTTTACCACCACCCTTGCTTTGTTTCTAACGATTGTGCCATGTTCGTCCAGCTTGTTCCTGAATACCCATTTAAGTCCAATTATCTTCTTGTTCTTGGGTTTAGGTTCCAAGTGCCATACTTTGTTTCTTTCAAACTCGTTTAATTCATCTTGCATAGCTACCACCCAATCCGAATCTTGTAGAGCTTCTTCATGATTCTTGGGTTCCATTGTTGAAAGAAAAGCAAAGTGTGCACAAAAGTTTCTCATTTGTGACCTTATTTGTATGCATTTGTTCATGTCGCTTATGATCAAGTCAAGTGGATGTGATTTATGGTGTTTCCACGGTCTTGGAACAATGTCTCTGGTGGAGACAGATGTGGAAGCAGGTTCATTGACTTGATTCTGATTTGGTTCACCATCATTTCTTTCTTCTTGATTTTCTGTTGGAATTTCTGGATTAGGAACTGCAAGCTGTTCCTGATCTGCCTGTGGCTCATGTTCTTGATTTGGTTCAGCATTCTGAACCTGTTGTTGTTCTACTAGATCTTGCTCCTTTTGTGTAATTTCTTCATCGTCCAGATCAGCAAGACCTATTTTAAAATCACCTGTTTCTTGTTCACTCGTCATAAAGTTAGTTTCATCAAATATTATGTGAACAGATTCTTCAACACTCATTGTTTTCTTATTATAAACTCTATATGCTTTACTATGAGATGAATAGCCAAGAAATACCGCTTCATCACTTCTTTCATCGAATTTACCTAAATTTCGTTTTCCATTAACATGCACAAAGCATCGACATCCAAAGACTCGAAAATATGAAATATTAGGTTTAATTCCTTTAAATAATTCATAGGGGGTTTTAGAAGTGATAGGTCTAATTAATACGCGATTTAATATATAGCATGCAGTATTAACGGCTTCGGTCCAAAAGTTTCTAGGTAAACCACTAGCAATTAACATAGTTCTAGCCATTTCCTCTAAGGTTCTATTTTTACGTTCAACCACACCATTTTGTTGTGGTGTTCTAGGTGCGGAAAAATTTTGACTTAAACCATGCTTATTACAATAACCCATAAACCTTGAATTTTCAAATTTTTTTCCATGATCCGATCTTATGTGGACTAGTTGATTGTTACTAGATTTCTGAATTTTAGTAGCGAATGCAACAAATTCATCAAAAGCCTTAACAGGTGATTTACCTGTTATAATCGGTCACCATATTAAAGGGTATGTCCTGAGCAACAAAGTGGCAAAGTTAGGTATATTAGAAAATAATCGAAAGTTGATATTGTTTTGAGCGGATCACGCAAAGTTGGGATTATTAATCTCCATTTATCCAAAAAAATAATCAAAGAAGAAGAAGAAGACCATCAGAATCTACAGTTGGGAAAATAAACAGTCTCTTTCCAAACCACTTGGATTATGAGTTTACATCTTGCTGTCTTCAAGTATACTATATTCTTTCCGTAAACTTATGAGACCATCTCCGGTGACAGACCAAAAGATCCAAAGATCACCTATCCTCAAAACTGAATTTTGTGTGGAATTCATTTTTTTTTCAGGAAACTCATTATTCCTAAGTCATTATAAATATTTGCTCACAAGTCACTACTACTTTTTTGTTATTTTGAATTCATACTTAAACGAAGAGAATGTCTTTTTTGAGCGCTTACTAATGAAGTAATCTCACGACTTAGTAATTAATTAAATTCAAAGAACCTTCTTAAGTTTGCAGTAGATGAGTTGAATAATGCTTTGATCATGAATAAACTGTGCACACACCTAAGATTAGATGCCCTCTGTACACATACTCTTATCCAAAAGATGTGCTAGCACGGACAACTAAAGTTATAGTCATATGGCATAGTTCTTAGATAAGCTTTTTACATAACAGTTGTTTAGTTCACTAATTCAAAAAAACCAGATTAATTTGGGAGTGTTGGTGTGTTAACTAATGCATGGATTGATTATTACCTAGCTATCATCTTCATGCCCTGTGCTGATTGACTATTGAATTTGAACCTGTCATTGTGCATTTTTTCTAAGTTTTATATGACACGAAATCCTTATTTCCTTTTGTTATGGTTTCATGTCTTAAGAGGCTGACTAAAGGTGTAGTCATATGGCTATCTAATGGACGTGAATTCTCACAAATACAAATAAATAAATTAAATATCAAGAAAGAAAGAATAACCGAAAGACCTGAATCAATTAAATGCAAATGATCAATTAAATGTCAAGAAAGATGGGAAAACACAAAACCCCAAACAAACATTTGTATACCTACACAATATGGCCTATGCCAATCTAATGTAAAGTTTCTTTTTCTTTGTGCGTTTTCTCATTCACATAAGTAATTTTGGATGAACAAAGCTCCAACCTTTTTTCAACTTTAAATCTTCATTTCAATTGAGATATTCATTTAACTTGATATTCATACAAAATTATACCAAATGCCCACTTATCCAAAACACTTCCATAATTATGCTAACATATTTGGTTTTTAGGCTATTCAGCTTGAATCCATTTACATAAAAATCAAAGTAGATTGTTAGTTGGATTGAAAGAATAGTTGAATAGATAATTATGATTAACACATTTAAATGTCCTATTATAGTTTCTGTTGGGTTGTACTCCATAATTAGGATGAAAGGTCAGAATGCATATAAAACCAATAACAATTTACACTATAAAACCAATTACAAATTTACGATTTGAATTTTTGATTTGTTTTTTACATACATCTTGGCATTAATTTTGACTAATCTTCTGTGCAAATAAAACTTACGCTGCTTTGATAATGTCTCTAAAAAGCTAAGCTAGTACATAATCATGGTGAATTACATGAATGTTATATGTAAACGTCTTTCCATATTCCTATTTGATGTAGATGCTTAAGATTCTTCTACATGTTAGAGTTGATCCAAACTCATGTTTTTGCTATCCAGATAATTGAGTTTAAAGTTAGTAAATCTTAAATTCAAAAAAAAAGATAGAAATAGGTTGATAGAATTCATAATTCATTCATAATTCAAGCAGCAATATATTGGGTACTCTGCAAATTTTTTTTATTGAGTAATAAATTAAAAAGGATTGATTTGTAAATTATTTATCTGTTCTATTTGATTTTACATCAAACAAAAATTGAGAATAAGTTTTTAAGAGGGTGATAATAGATAAATAGACAGAATGAATTGTCTTGATGAAATTAAAAGTATGTAAAAAAATATGGATGAGACTAAAATAAAGTTGTGGGTCATCAATAGTCACGAGCCATCCTCTCCATCTCTCTCTAGGCGATTCCACCAACGTTCGATTTTCGAGCAGCGCCTACTGTGTGTGCACTTCCTGGTTGCGCCGCCATGGCAGGTAGGGGAAGGGGTCGGCCACCAAAGAAGAAGGGGGAGGAATGTGCTACTAAGAAGAAACCTCAAAAACAACCAATTTCATCAGATTTGGATTGTTCTAGTTCATCGGGTGAGGAAACCCTAACCCGAAAATCGTCTCTGTCCACAAAAACGCAACCACAGCCGACGGCCCTTCTGTTTAGTTGGATTGAAGCTGCGAATAACTCCAAGGTGACAAGGATGGTGAATTCATCACACTCGAAGAACAGGGAAAGCGGAGCAACTTCAGGTAACTTCGTGAAAATCTCTAAAGAAGACATTGCATCTGAAATCTCATTTTGGGAGTCCTCTGTTATTTGTTTTGTTCTCGAGGCTAATCCCCCACTTCAACTCATAGATGGCTATGTTACGAGAATTTGGAAAGACCTTACTATAGATAGGGTGGGCTTGTTGGGTAAGGGCATCTATGTGGTTCGAATGGCATCGAATCTAGATAGAGATAAGGCCTATGACATGAGTGGACTTTTATTTGATAAAAATTCGTTTGTGGTTAGACCTTGGACCCCTAAGACCTCACCTAGTAAGATTGAGTTAACTTCACTGCCAATATGGGTTAGACTCCCAACATTAGCTCTTGAGTACTGGAGTGAGGTGTCTCTGAAAAAGATTGATATATTGCTACCATTAAGCATGAACGGATGCTTTATGCCAGGGTATTAATTGATATGAAGAATCATGGGGAATTCCCTGATGAAATCTACTTCATCAATGAACTTGATGAATTAACTAACCAAAAAGTAGTGTATAAATGGAAACCTATCTTCTGTGATAAGTGCAAGGAAATGGGACACACAGAGGTGAAGTGTAGGCTGGGTGAAACAAGGTCGAGGGCATCTAAACCTACCCCGACATCAGTGGGGGGGTAAGAAGAGTAGTCTTGAGGGGGATGGAAAATTACCAGATGTTTCTAGCCCAAAGATAACACTTGTATCTCCCACCCTTCAGAATACAGTTGCCAAGCCTATAACCACTCCAGTTCAAGTACCCCAAGGATCTCATGGCTAAGAAGACACCATCCCCTCGCAATACAACAGAGATTTTCTCTACCAACAAAGAAGGGGAGGTAGTGATAACTACTATAGAGGTGAATTCGGAGCCAAAAAGGAAGGGGGACCTTCCTAATGGTTAGCCTCAAATGATCAAGGGTCTCCTTCCACCCTCTTGTGTTCCTGCCCATGGAAGGATAGGTAAGTATTATGGGTAGACTACTTTGGCTGCTGAAATTTATGATGTCTATTATGTTCAATGTGCATATATGTGTGTCACTGTAAATGGATTTTGGAACAATGAATGTTGTCTGGGTATATCTACTGTTTTGTAAGCTGGTGTTGACAGTCAGTTGTTGTGCACAAGGAGCAACAGCACCCAACCCTGTGTTCTGCTTCTGTTCTCTGCCTTTGATGGCTGTTTTGGGCCTGAATTAGCTACCCTAGTCTTTGCTAAGTTCAGTGGAGAAGTGATGGTTTTCAGTGCAGGTTCAAGGTGGTTGTTTGGATGGTTGCCTTGGTACTCCTGCCCCTGAGCAATAGCTGTTATGGGTGTTGTGATAGCCTCTGTCTGGGCCTTGTTATGAGCAATTGTCAATTGGATCCTTGTATATAGTTTAATTACTGTGCATTCTCTGTATTTGGTACATCCTGTTCTGACTAGGGGAGCTGTTGGGTGGATGTTGTGACCATCTCCTATTCTTTGGTGCCAAGGGCTATAGATCAATTTTTGGTGTAGGCAATGTATCCATACAGGGGATTGTTTTGAGGAGCATGCTCAGCTGCTGTTGAGGCAGAATCAGATGTATGGTCTTCCTTTGGCTAGATGTAGCTTGTTGATCTTTTGATGCCTGGGCTTTTCTTGCCTATAGTATGGTTCACTGATCGTGATTATGTGCTAATTTGTTGCTGAGATCCTTGAAGCCTTGTGAAGCTGCATATTAGAGAGCCTCACAGATTAGTCTTGGCTTTGTTTTTGGTTTATGTTATACACAGGCTAAGGCCTTACTTGTAATGTAAATTCGTTTTAGCATCGTTCTATCCTTGTCTAGGCTAGGAGTTTTCTCCTTTTTTGGAAGTGTGGGCTCCTCCAAGCGAATGAAGAGGGGTGTGTCCCTCTGATGCTCTGTAGGGGACCTTACTTCAGTATATGGAACTTTATGTAAGCTTCGGCTATTTTTTTCTGACATTTTAAAATGTTTACCTTGCCAAAAAAAAAAAAAAGTTGTGGGTCATCTTCAAAAAAAAATTGATGCAAATTAGGTGAGACATATCAAAAAAGAAAATATTGCAAATTCAATAAAATGGATAGAGTAAGAAAAATTACTCATGAGTCATGACATCCGAAAATATCATTTACGTACATACCATCCATTAAAAAAGTAACAATATCATCAATTAAAGTAAAGAAAGCAAAAACTCTAAAAATAAAAAATAAAAAATAAAAAAATAAAAAAAACGTATGAGTAAAAACAATGTAAATCTTATAAAATTTATCATATAAAATTTAGAAAAAATTACCTACAACAAACGCAAACTATTCATCATTTTCCTATAATAATCCCACTTACTAATTAATCATGAATAATCCAAACTTGGCAAGGTATTTTCCTAGAATAAACTTGGGTAATCTTTTATTTTATTGTCTTTGATTATTTCTTATATTGATGATATAATTTTCCTAGATAATTAAAAAAAAAAAATTTAAAATTTACATAAAAAAATTCCAAATAAAAAAAATCATAAACTTTTATGAATATTTTTTTAACATTTACTTCGACATTTTATTTTAGTTTATCTTGTTTTAAAAAACATAAAACTTGCTATAGCAAGTCATCTGGTCACCGGGTTTACCCTAGAAATTGCCCCTTAAAGTTGGGATTATTCATGGTTTATTAATATGTGGGACTATTGTAGGAAAATCATGACTAGTTTGGATTATTTGTTAAAATTGTTATGCCTCATATTTTTTTTCTAGTAACTTTATTTTAGCATTTTGTAATATTTATGTTCTTTATTCTTTCTTAATTGAATTTATTATTTCATAAGATATGCATCCAACAATGTAGACTTTAATATTCTTCATCCCATATGCATCCATTATAGAAATAACAGTAAGAAATAAAGAGAGTAGCTTATCTAAATTAAAAAGGACTGATTTGTAAATTACGTATCCGTTCCATTTGATTTTTTCATTAAAGAAAAAATGAAGGATAATTTTTAATAAAGTGGTAATGAATAAATAGAGAGATTGAATTATGATGAAATTAATAGTAGTGGATCATCGTCAAAAAATAAAAATAAATCAAATTAGTTGAGAAATATCAAAATGAAAAATACTGCAAATCCAATGAAACGGATGGATTAAAAAAAGTATACATGACATTGGAAGATGTCACCTACCTACAAATCATCCATTAAATGTAACAATTTTAAAAATGTAAATCTTTAATAAATTGTTTTCGATATTGTGGCGAGAAAACTTTTAATTATCACTGTTTCGGATATGAAACGAGGAAGTATGAGAGGCACGTGAGATACCTGAAATGGAAGTCGTATGGTAGTCAAACGTCGGTCAAGTTTAGAAGCGGCACCTCCTGAAAGCAGCACGTTTGCCCTACACAATAACAAGTCAGCCTAGCCCGGGGGGTTTTCCCGGAAACCCTCTCCGACGCTCAAGTCAGATGGTGTAATAGGGGAAAAGTAGAGAATAATAACTGAAAATGAATAGGTAAGGGTGTTTTGAGTGGTTGTTTATCACCTGAGTAAGGTTATTACAGGTAGCAATGGTGGGCGAGGATGGTGAGTATGTATTTTGACAGAATTTCGGTATAATAATAAGGCTTAGGGTCCCGAATTCATCCAGCGTGCTCCTTTTATACCCATCAGATGGTGGTTACCTCTGTAGGGGGAGTGGGGAGCATGGAAGTTGAGGACCCAGATCATGGTAACCATGGCGGTTACTTTGACTGGAGATGGCAGTTATGAGATAACTCCTTGACGGTTATTTCGCTGGAAGTTGGAAAGTCGTACCTTGACTGGATTTGACCAATATGTGGTCAAAGACTGAGCCATCTTCATGACTTAGTCAAAGGGAGCTAGAATTTTTCCATGACATTTAGCCCCACGCATGAAGGATGAAAGGAGGATGAGAATCAAACTTCGTTTCTTGCTTTATGCGGAAAAAAGACCAAATATTGGATGTTTGTCCGTGGTACCGTGGATCTGTGGTACCGTGGACCAGCGTAGTTTTTTGTCCAGCTGACAAATTCCTTAAGGGCCCTCACGTCAAGAATAGGGTCCGAATGAGCAAGAAAACTTATACCACGGTGCCGCGGTAAGAGTGCCAAAAGACGGAGTGGAAACCTTGTGCCCCCGGTACAGCGGCACGCTTGATAATTTACTTAGAATATTTTAGCCCCAAGATCATCCTTGGGCTAAAAACAGGGTCCGAATGAACTTTTCCCGCGGACAAATGTGATATTCCACATTTAGAATATTTCAGCCCCAAGACCATCCTTGGGCTAAAAACAGGGTCCGAATGAAATTCCTGATGCCGCGGAATTTCTCTTCGGTACTTGAATATTTTAGCCCCAAAATCCTTTTTGGGCTCAAAATAGGGTCCGAATGAGTTTTTCACACGGACAAACGGGATATTCTATACTTAGAATTTTTCAGCCCCAAGACCATCCTTGGGCTAAAAACAGGGTCCGAATGAAATTCCTGATGCCGTAGAATTTCTCTTCGGTACTTAGAATATTTTAGCCCCAAAATCCTTTTTGGGCTCAAAATAGGGTCCGAATGAGTTTTTCACACGGACAAATATGATATTCTATACTTAGAATATTTCAGCCCCAAGACCATCCTTGGGCTAAAAACAGGGTCCGAATGAAATTCCTGATGCCGCGGAATTTCTCTTCGGTACTTAGAATATTTTAGCCCCAAAATCCTTTTTGGGCTCAAAATAGGGTCCGAATGAGTTTTTCACACGGACAAATATGATATTCTATACTTAGAATATTTCAGCCCCAAGACCATCCTTGGGCTAAAAACAGGGTCCGAATGAAATTCCTGATGCCGCGGAATTTCTCTTCGGTACTTAGAATATTTTAGCCCCAAAATCCTTTTTGGGCTCAAAATAGGGTCCGAATATGTTTTTCACACGGACAAATATGATATTCTATACTTAGAATATTTCAGCCCCAAGACCATCCTTGGGCTAAAAACAGGGTCCGAATGAAATTCTTCATTTTAACCGGACTCCAACCTACCTCTTCCCCGGGATGAATCTCTTACATGAAAAGTGACTTAGTAGTTGGGCATTTATTGACCCTTTAAATATGGGTAGGTGAGTCAAACTTGAATTACTTGTTTGACTGGAATTCTTGCAAATTTCTTCTTAGAGAGAGAAAGCTAGAGAGAGACGCTCTGACAATCAACAATTTCTTCGATTTTCTGACAGCTTTCAAGAACACAAACAAGGTATTCCTCAAATTTCCTCAAAATTCTCGATTGAATATTGATTTTTGATTGAATTTTGTTTGAAGATCTTCATTTTTCTCTTGATCTTCAATTTGTTCTTGATGTTCTTGAATAAATCCCTTAATATCTTCAATGTGTTCTTGATGATCTTCAATATGTTCTTGATTTGACTGCGCAAATAATCTTCAACCCTTATGCATATACTCTTAATCTCAAATAAAATTTGTATAACTTATTTGTTTTTCCCGGAGTATGGATAATAAACTATTAGACACGAATGTGACCGTGACCTCGGAACACCGGGAGACCCCTGTTGATATAAACGTAGATGAGGAAGAGGAGTCGAGTTGGAATTCTGTTTTTATTGATCCGGTGTATACCCCGGTCAGAAGTGATACTCCATCTTCTGTTGAACCGTTTTATCCGCCGGAAATAAAGTACCCTGCTCCGTGGGAAGTAGATGTAGCTTTCCCTCCCCATTATCTAACAAAAATAAACCCTGAACTGGACGGATTCTTGATTGTAGATACAAAGATGGAGCAAGACAAAGAATCGTCTGGGCGGAAGAGCGGCGCCCCGAAGCCTCCTCCTTTCTACATCAAACACGGGGGACCTTTAAATTATTTCATTGATTCAAAGACCCGGAACATTTTGGACAGTTCCCGGGAGGATTTGGCAGAGGAATGGGGTCTTCCTGATACAATTAACATTATAAGGCCAGCCAACTTAGAGACTGTTAGGTTTCCCCCACCCAACTGTATAGCTGTATATATGCCGGCTTTTGAGTTAGGTTTAAGGTTTCCTCTTCACCCTTTTACTAGGGAACTCCTTAGGTTTTTGAATGTAACCGTAGCTGAAGTATACCCGAACGCTTGGGGGTGTATAACGGCATTTTTGATAGTGTGTAAGGTTTTGAAGGTAAAACCTACACTCACGGCTTTTAGACACATCTTCCGGGCCAGGTTATGCTCGTCCGAGGACCATGGCGCCGGCTGGATCACTTTAGCTCATAGGAAGGGCTTTAAGTTAGTGGGAGATCTCCCGGATAACCAGAAGGGTTACCGGACGAAGTTTGCGTTTTTGTATAGTTCCGAGCCTTGGAATTTCAAGACTACCTTCGACATTGACCCCAAGATCAACACATTTAATAACGACGTCCCGCAATGTACAGCTGAAGATGCGGTGATTATTGAATATGCACAAACAACCGTGGTGCAATTAAATGCCCCGGTGAATAAACAAGAGAATTGGATTCCTCTACGGAGGCATCTTAACTTAGAGCTGCTTTTGTCAGCATTTCAAATAAGCCTTAAGATTCATAAGCGTAAGTGTTTCTTAACTCCTTTGCATCCGTTATAACGCCTTGCCGTCTAACCATTTTGATTTTGTACAGGCGTCGCCAAAGAGGAGTTAGCCCAAAAACACAAAAGTTTGATGGGTAAATTCAACTTGATGGCTATGACGAACAGCTTGGCCAAGAGGGCCACTGATCCTACCCCGCTTCCGTCTCCGCCTAAGGTAATCTCCCTCTTTTTGAGTTGACTTAGAAATTTTGGCTATCTTTTCTAACACCTTCGTTTTCCGCAGAATGGCAGCACCAAGATGACTGGTGTAGACAAAGCGCCTACCGAGGCGAAAGCGCGGGCCCTCTTAGAACAGAGGAAGCAAGCCCCCGTTCCATCCCATGTAGAACGGGGCGAACCTGCTCCGAAGAAGAAGAAGAACACGGCCAAAAGAAAGGCCAAGTCTTCTGCTGAGGAGCAGCGGAAGAAGAAGAAGGAGGAACCAGTGAAGCCGGTCACTCCTGATGAGCCGGAGGAGGTGTACAGCGACAGTTCGACCCAGGGGTCGAACACAATTCAAAGTGCTGTGCCTATTGCTGAACATAGGCTAGCAGGAGCAGCTGCTGCAGGGGTTGGTCCGTCACAGCCCCAACCAAAATATACCCCTGCACAAAAGGGGAAAGCAGTGGCCGAGGAATCGGCTGAAAGACCTCTCGATTCTTTCGAGAAGGTTTACCAGCGCCGCATCCGTCCACACCGGGACGATGTGGTTTTCGTCGAGTTAGATCGCAATGATCTAAACACCCGTATCAACCGCGCTTCCAGAAACTTGGTGAGCGACACGGACAGGGAATACTTAAATTCCATGTCCCCGGTTGAGCGGGCTGAACAATCCCGCGCCGCCGCTGCCGATGTAAGTGAATTGCAACCTTTGTTTATCTTTAGTCTTGCTAAATTTGTCAATTAACTTTATTTATTCTTTGACAGGCTTTAATCCGGGCCGAATTTGAACTGATCGTGCAGCGGTCGTTGGCGGCTGAAAATGACCGCCTATCCGCCAAAGCTGATGCTCAAAAGTTGGAGATTGAGCAGCTAAAGCGCGATTTGGCTGGTCTACCGGGGTTAAGGGAGAAACTAGCTAGGTGCGCTGAGCTGAAAGAGCGCCTAGCTGAAGCTGACAAATGGAGGAGCCGTTCAAGGAAAACCTGGACACCACCGCCCAGTCACTAGAGGAAGCATCCGGGATCTCCACCAAGATCCATAATGAGGTGGCCCGGATGTTGGTTGAATATGATAGACTTGTCTCAGAAAATGAGCAAGTGATCAAGACGGTGATGGGTGATATGGACCGGTTTGAAAGGGTCCTTGACGCGGCACGGGTCTACAAGCTGCGGTCAGAGCGCACGTCCTACATTGCTCGCCGCTGGCTAGACTCGCCAGAGGTGGTTCCGATTTTGAATGAGCTGTGTATGGAGATGATGGCAACCGGGGCACTGGTTCAGGCCGAAAAATTTAGGCTGGCGGCTCAAAAGATGGGCCTTGACGTTGATCAATTGAACGAGCTGGCCACCCAATGCCATGACGAGGCCACGGCAAATCTGAAGGAGGTTCTCAACAAAGAATCTGAAGTTTTAACCAAAGCCGTGGCTGAAGATGAGGAAGAGCGGAAAGAGTGGCTCAAAAAGATGGACCCAGACCGGGAGAAAAGGGCATTGAAGTTAGATCTTGATAAGATCCCGGTTTGCTATCCTCCTTTTCCAAAGGCTCCGGAGAGATCTACCCTCACTGATCTCCAAGCTGAATCTTCGAATTTGTTGAAGATTCTAACTTCAAAGAGGGAGACTCTTCAAGGACTGTCTGTCGAGCTGGCGGGGGAAGAGCCCTTGCCTGATATTGAAGAACTCTTCAGCTTCACCCCCTCACCGCAGCAGCCTGAGCCGGATCAGCCAGTGCCTTCGGAACAGCAGCAAGAGCCACCTCCCTCTTAGCCTGTTTAGTTTCTCCCTTTTCCCCGGATTTTTGTAACTAATATTTTTGTAATGGAATATTTGTAATCCAAACATTTGTATCATTTGTAAATATATTTTGCTTTTGACAAGTCTTGCATTTGTTTATGCTTGCCACTTCATTTGCTTAGTTTAATTTCTGAAAGTCGAATTTAATAATTGAAAATTGAATAAGTATCAAACTGATACCGCCTCACCGTTTAACTAGGTGAACTAATTGAAAATTGACTAAGTATCAAACTGATACCGCCTCACCGTTTAACTAGGTGGATTAATTGAAAATTGACTAAGTATCAAACTGATACCGCCTCACCGTTTAACTAGGTGCATTATCTGAAAATTGACTAAGTATCAAACTGATACCGCCTCACCGTTTAACTAGGTGGATTATCTGAAAATTGACCAAGTATCAAATAGATACCGCTTCACCTTTGACTAGGTGGAAAATGCGAGTTTGATGAACATAGTAATAATTAGATTGAAAATTGAAAATTGACAAAGTACCATCAACCGTGGTACCGCTTGATTGTGCGATGTTGGTTACATGAACTGAACTTGAAATAAAACTGAAACTGAACTGAAACTGAAACAACTGAATCTGAAACTGAACTACAACATGGATCTTTTAGTGCTTGTTATGATGTATGCCCCTTGCAAGACTTGTTAAATGAAAAATTTCTTCAGATGGTCTGCATGCCACGGCCTTTTTAGCTTTTTCCCCACGGAGTCTTCTAATTCAAAAGTATTAGGCTTGACAACATCGACTATTTTGAATGGACCGTCCCAGTTGGCACCAAGTTTGCCTTTCTCTGTATGTTTTCCTGTTGCTTCTACTTTCCACAGGACCCAATCTCCTGGTTTGAGAAGCCTTGTCTTGACATGTCTGTTGAATTGACGAGTCATCTTTTGTTTTTGAGCAATGGATCTAAGGAGTGCATTTCCACGGGTCTCTGGAAGTAAATCAAGATTCACCCTTTTCCCCTCGTCATTCTCAGAATGTGAATAATAGGTTACCCTTGTGGAGGGTATTCCTATTTCCACTGGTAGGACAGCTTCTGAACCAAAGACAAGTGAAAAGGGGGTATGCCCGGTGGACTCTTTCACGGTGGTGCGGCTGGCCTAGAGAATGCCTGGCAGTTCTTCATCCCAAGATCCTTTTGCTCCCTCAATTTTCTTTTTGATTCCATTGAGTATCTCTTTGTTGGCTGATTCAACCTGCCCATTTGTCTAAGGTCGGGATACGGAACTGAACCGGAGTTGGATGTTGAATTGCTCACAATATTCTACGGTTCCGCGGCCAATGAATTGTCTGCCATTGTCGGTGATTAATACCCGCGGAATACCATATCTGGTGATGATGTTTCTCCAGAGGAACTGACAGACTTGTTTCTCAGAAATAGTACTAAGTGGTTCTGCCTCAACATATTTGGTGAAGTAGTCAATGGCCACAATAATGAATTTTCTTTGTCCCTTAGCAGGTGGGAAGGGACCAAGCAAATCCATACCCCATTTGTCAAAGGGTAGCACTGACTGCATAGTGGTTAGGAAACTTGAGGGTTTTCTTGACACTTTCGAGAAGAATTGGCACTTCGAGCATTTGCGTATCAAGTTTTCAGCATCCTGCCTCAAAGTTGGCCAGTAGTATCCACTTCTGAGTACTTTGCCTACCACGGTTCGAATACTTTGATGAATTCCACAACCTCCTTCGTGGATTTCCCTCAAGATATAATTTCCCTCCTCCGGGGTGACACACTTTAAAAGGGGGTGAGTGTATGACTTTTTGTATAGTGTGCCATCCAAATATTCGAACCATTTGCTTTTCTGTTGGAGTTGTTTAGCTTCATGCTCATCTTCAAGGAGAGCTTGAGTTTCAAAGTACTTTATCAGGGAAGCCATCCATGTTTCTAATCTATCTATCATATGCACCATCACATTGATTCTAGGATTTGGAAAAACTTCCCACACAATGTCCCTGGGTTGGTTTGATTCCGCGGAGCTAGCTAATCTGGCCAAAGAGTCTGCTTGGGCATTTTCAGAGCGAGGTATGTGGGATAGTGAGAATTTTTCGAATTTTTCCACTAATCCCTTCACCTTGGCTAAATACATCTTCATAGCCTCATCTTTTGCCTCAAACTCGCCTTTCACTTGTTCCACAATCAGCTGGGAATCGGAGAATGCCGACAAACTTTTTGCCCCGGATTCGTAGCAGATGGTTAGCCCCAAGATCAAGGCCTCATATTCTGCTTCATTGTTGGAAGCAGTAAATTCAAATCTTATTGCTCTTTCCAACCTTGCACCGGCAGAAGATATGATTAGTATCCCGGCACCACTGGCGACCTTGGTGGATGAACCATCAACGTACAACTTCCACTCTTGATTGAGATCAGAGGGAGTTGGTCCTGTGCTTTCAGCAATGAAGTCTGCTAAAGCTTGAGCTTTGATGGAGGTACGTGGTTCATACTCTATTCCAAAGTCTGCCAATTGATTAGCCCAATCAGAGATGCGGCTTGATTGATTTCTCCCTTCCAGAATTTTCTTAAGGGGCTGATTTGTTCTGACACGGATTTGATGAGATTGGAAGTAGGGTTTGAGTTTCCTACTTGCCATGACAATGGCCAGTAGCACTTTTTCTACTTCACTATAGTTTCCCTCGGAACCACGGAATGCGTGACTGATGTAGTATACGGGCAGTTGTGTCTTTTCCCTCTCTGCTATCAAGACTTCAAAGACTGAGTACTCTGATATGGAGACATACAAGATCAAGGTTTCCCCTTCCACGGGGGAGACTAACTTTGGGAGAGAAGCAAGGTAGGCTTTCAGCTTATCAAGCGCCGCTTCAGCTTCTTCGGTCCACTCGAACTTTGTTTGTTTGAGGGTCCTGAAGAAGGGTGAACATTTATCCGCTGACTTTGACATGAATCTCCCTAGAGCAGCTACACATCCCGTTAGCTTTTGAACTTCTTTGACGGTTTTGGGGGATCTCATTGTCAAGATTGCTTGAATTTTATCAGGATTAGCTTCAATCCCTCTTTGATCTACTAGAAAACCAAGACACTTTCCCCCTGTCACCCCAAACACGCACTTATCAGGATTAAGACGCATTTGATGGTTACGGAGGGTTAGGAAGGTTTCTCTGAGATCAGCAGCATGATCTTGGGCTTCTTTACTCTTGGTGATCATGTCATCAACATAAACTTCCAAATTCCGGCCAATTTGAGAGTTGAAGACTTTATTCACCATTCGCTGATATGTTGCCCCTGCGTTTTTTAGTCCGAAAGGCATGACTTTGTAGCAATATACCCCGATATTTGTTATGAAGGCTGTATGGGGCTGATCTTCTAGTGCCAATGGGATTTGATGATATCCTGCATTAGCATCCATGAAGCTGAGAAGTGCATGACCTGCTGTGGAGTCTACAAGCCGATCAATCTTTGGTAAGGGGTAGTCATCCTTTGGACAGGCTTTGTTGAGATCTGTGAAGTCGACACACATTCTCCATTTGCCGTTGGGTTTCTTAACAAGCACCACATTGGATAGCCATTCAGAATATTGGCATTCCTTTATGAAGCCTGCATTTAACAACTTTGCCACTTCTGCCTTGGCTGCCTCGATTCTTTCCTTGCCCTGGTGTCGTAGTTTTTGTTTGACGGGCTTATGGCCTGGTTTGATGTCAAGTTTGTGGCACATGACTTCAGGCGGTATGCCGGGCATCTCTTCCACAGTGAAGGCGAAGATGTCCCGGAATTCAGCGATAACTGTAAGTATGTCACTTTTCACGGATTCAGGTAGGGCCTTTCCTACTTTAATTTTCTTTCCATCGAACATTGGAACTTCTTCAAACTGTTCCAAGGGTTGAGGTTTCTCCGGGACATTGAGATTGTCCAGGTAAACACTCATAACTGACTGAGGTTCTTCTTCCCTTTTCCTTTTGGGGGGTGCTCCAGGGGCACTGTCATGCTTCAAACAGTTAATAAGGCATTGGCGTGCCGCCTTCTGATCCCCCCTTAGAATTCCAACTTTTCCATCATCCTGTTCAAATTGCAACAGGAGTTGATGTGGTGATATAATTGCTTTGATCTTGTTGATGTGTGGTAGTCCCATAATGGCATTATATGGGAAATTGAGATCCACCACGGTAAAGCGGATGGGCAATGTTCTGCATCCATCTTTTTCTCCTATTCTTACTGGAAGTGTGATAGTTCCCAAGGGAACAACTTGGCTTCCTCCAAAACCAACAAGAGGTTTATCGAAGGGTTGCAAGTGTTTCTCCTCGAACTTCATCTGTTTTAAGCAGTCCATGGTGACAAGGTCCGCCGTACTGCCGGTATCCACCAGGACTCGCTTAACAACCATTTGGCCAATTTTAAGTGCAACTACCAGAGGATCAGTGTGAGGGGATTGAAGTGGCTCTGATAGGGTAGAATCAAACTTCATCACTGGACCTTTAGAAGGCGCTTTTGGAGGGCCCTTCATTAAGGTGTGTACACTATCTTTAGCGGCCCTCATTGAGGGGTATTCTTCATTGAAGCCCCCGACTATCATGTTTATAACCCCTCTGGTATCATTTGAGGCTTCTTTTTTGTCTTCCTCCTTTCGAGACTTAGGCCTTGAACGATACGACCTTTCACTGCCACGGGATGAATAGTCTTTTTTCAAGAACCGGCTTAGCTTTCCTTCTTCAGCCATCTGATACAGAACACGCTTCAATTCTCTACATTGCTCTAAGGTGTGGCCGTATTCTCGATGATAGTCGCAGTACAGATCATAGTTGCGGCGATTTGAAGGTGTAGTGGTAGGCGGAGGTGCTGGAAGGGCATCCTGGACAGCATAGAAGATATCCCGCCGGTTGCTGTTAAAGCGAGGGTCTTCTCCTCCGTCCCTGATATGCTTTCCTCCAGCTTCTTCAGTTGTATAAACCTGCCTTTGCCGCGGTGGCCCCATGTCAGAGGGATGTCCGTGGGAGCGATGATGATAGCCTCTGTCCCTCCTTGAGGGTCAATCATCCCTTGGCACTTTTGGTGGGAGACCTTCCCTTTTGTCGTTCTTCCTCTTCTTGGAATCATGGGCGTGGCATATTTCTGAGGCAGTAACATAACTTTGGCATTGTCTCATGGCCTCAGAATAGCTCCTCACCTGATGTTCCACAAGTTGGAATTTTAACTTAGGAGTTCGCATACCATTGATCAAGGCATTAAGAGCCACAGAATCTTCTAAGTCCGTGACTTCCAAGACAGCTTCCTGGAACTTCTTAAGGTAAGAGGCGATAGATTCCCCTTCCTGTTGTACCACACTTAGCAAATGGAAGTTTGTTTTCTCTTGCCTTTTAGAAGCGACAAAATGATTAACGAATTTGGTTTCCAACTGTGCAAAAGTGTGAATTGTCCCAGATGATAAGGAGGTGTACCAACCAAGAGCAATTCCACTTAGAGTAGTTGGAAAGAACTTGCACAGCAGGGCTTGATTGGTGGTGTACAGCAACATTAGATTTTTGTAGGCCACGATATGTTCTTCTGGGCATGTGGTACCATCAAAAGGAGTCATAGAGGGTACCTTAATCTTGGCCGGATTGGGAGTCGCCAGTATTTCCGCTGATAGGGGGGAGTTCAGCACTACAGGAGCATCTTGGGGTCCTCCCAGGCTAACTTCCTCCTGCGCCGGAATAGGAGGCCTAACAGGACTTTGTGAATGGCCAGATTCAGAAAGTCGTTGCGCCTTCCTCTCCTCACGCTTCCTATCTATCATTGCTTGGGTACTTTCAGAATGTCGGGATCGTTTTTGATTAAGATAATCCCTTACATCTTGTGTTGGTGTCCTTGATTCACCTTGGAAGGATGAACTTTTCTGGCGACGGGCTTTTTCCCTCTTCTTCCAGTTTTTGTGGCTGGATCTTGAAACCATTGTCTCGTGGTCATCTTGCTTTTTCGAGTCACGCCTTTGAGAGGTTTCCTCCCTTTGAGAATCCACGGGTTTCGGTGAAGGAGGGGAATCTATCCTTTGCCTCAAATTCTCGATTTGTTCAGCCATATTGTCCAAGGCTTGTTGGTTGTGGTGGGCAGCGTTGGTGCTGAGAGCAGCACGAAGTTGTTCAGCAAATGCCGTGGTAAGACTTTGTGCCAGCATGTCCAGATCACGGCGAGTCACGGCCTGATTGTTGGCCTGTCCCGCGGACGTATCTGTGTCTGTGCTGTGCACTGTGGCGGTTTGCGTTAGTACTCTCTTCGGGGCCATAGCTTTTATGCTTCTTTCCCCACAGACGGCGCCAAACTGTTTCGGATATGAAACGAGGAAGTATGAGAGGCACGTGAGATACCTGAAATGGAAGTCGTATGGTAGTCAAACGTCGGTCAAGTTGTGAAGCGGCACCTCCTGAAAGCAGCACGTTTGCCCTACACAATAACAAGTCAGCCTAGCCCGGGGGGTTTTCCCGGAAACCCTCTCCGACGCTCAAGTCAGATGGTGTAATAGGGGAAAAGTAGAGAATAATAACTGAAAATGAATAGGTAAGGGTGTTTTGAGTGGTTGTTTATCACCTGAGTAAGGTTATTACAGGTAGCAATGGTGGGCGAGGATGGTGAGTATGTATTTTGACAGAATTTCGGTATAATAATAAGGCTTAGGGTCCCGATTTCATCCAGCGTGCTCCTTTTATACCCATCAGATGGTGGTTACCTCTATAGGGGGAGTGGGGAGCATGGAAGTTGAGGACCCAGATCATGGTAACCATGGCGGTTACTTTGACTGGAGATGGCAGTTATGAGATAATTGCTTGACGGTTATTTCGCTGGAAGTTGGAAAGTCGTACCTTGACTGGATTTGACCAATATGTGGTCAAAGACTGAGCAAGCTTCATGACTTAGTCAAAGGGAGCTAGAATTTGTCCATGACAATCACAATCATCATCATATTGGGGTTAAGAGCTTCTGGTAAATCTTTAATAATTTAAATGAACATAGATAGAATGTGTGAAATTATAAGTCTCACAATTATCATCATAAATCATGTAATAATAAATAAAACTTAATTAGCTAACAAAATTATTTGATTTTATACGTATATTCAATCTAAAAGTAAAATTAAATACCATAAGTAGTAGAATTAGGATAAAAAAGAACTTTTCTTTTTATTGCAGGGACCGTGTTTTAATTTTTTATTATTTTAAAATATAATATGATCATAAGAATTTTAAATCAGTGTTTTATAACAATGGTATGATGCTCGGTAATATAATAAATAAAAAAAATTTATAATAAAGATAGGTACATAAAATAAATAACAAAATTATCATTCTCAAAAATATATTTCACCTTACAACAAATAATCTAAGAAGTAAAATTGGGGGAGAAAATTTATCTTGTTGTAGTGATATGTGTCCAAAACTTCTGCTATTTCTATAATACTCCGTTAATTTTCGATTAAACTTTTTTCGTTCATTATATGAGTATGTCATGTAATAATATTTTATTGCTGGAGTCTCTCTAGTTTTTCTCTCTCAAGAGTGAGAAAGTCTATGTGAGTTTTTGTCCCTTTTTTTGGGTTTTTGTCTCCTTTGGGAGTTTCTTGTCTTTCCTTTCTCTTATTTGTTCATTCTTCTCCATTGGGAGGTGTGTGGGTGCTCTTATTTCTGGGTTTTCTTGGACGGATTTTGTTTGCTTTCTTTTATCCATGGCGGATGAGGATGCTACTGGTTTGGCGCCGGGGTCAGGGTTTGTTCCTGCGGAGGAGGAGGCTCCGGTGACTTTGAACAAAAACATTATCTCTGATAATGATGTGTTCGAATGGGTAGACGGTGGCGAGGAGGAGGCGGAAGAAAAAGATCGGGTTGAATTGGGTCTCGTGGGTAGTGTATGGACAAAGAAAAATATTAATCCTGTAGCTTTCATTTCAACCATGAAAGGGGTTTGGTCGGTTAAAAACGGGGTCGAAATTGTTCATATTGGACGCAATTTATTTCAAATCCAACTATTCCATTGGTGTGACAAGAAGCGACTTCTTGAAGGCCAACCGTGGCACTTTGACAAATTCCCGCTTTTGTTAGAGGAATTGAGTACGGCTGTTAAACCCTCGGATTTGGAAATCTTCCATTTACCTATTTGGGCTCGTTTCTATGACGTTCCTTTTAGGGGGCGGGGGAACGAGGAGAATGTTAGGCATTTGGGAAATCAAGTGGGTACTTTCATAGAAGCTTCGAAAACGGGTGGTCTTGGGCTTGAAAAATCGGTGCGGATACGGGCAAAGATCGACGTTCGGCTTCCAATTCGTGACTCTGTGCAATTAAAAATTATTTCAATCCCTGTGAAATATGAGCGTTTACCGATGATTTGTTTTTACTGCGGTCGTTTGGGTCATGGTACAAACGATTGTATGGATATTGAGGGGGATAGTACTCCGGAAAAAAGATTTGGGCCATCTCTTAGAGCATCTCCATGGAAAATGATTAAAGATGAGGAGGGGAGTCATAATGTGTTAAGGGATGATAGTCATCGACATGTAGGTCGTGGGATGATTTTCTTGACTAAGGAACGGGACCAAGAACGGAAAAGGCTTGATAATGTCTTGGTAGAGGAGGTTGCGGCTATCTTGAATAAAGTTTCTTTAGTTCCGGAGGATGATAAAAATGAGGGCGAGGAATCGGGTAACGAGAATGGGGATGATACGTCACATAAGTCATTGGGGGAGTGGTAGGATCAAGTGTGCTAGTTCGTTGGATTTTGGTCAGAATAATAGTGAGCAGCTTGTTATTAAGGAGGGTGAAGACGTTAAGGGGCTGGAATTAGGGGATGATGTGGTTTCTTTGAGGTTAAGTCTTGGGAAGACGGATTTTAATGTGGGTAGTGGCGGCGGTGTTCTGGAACGGGAGGCCAAAACGCGACGGTGGAAAAGACGGGCTAGGGGTCGTGTTGCGGGTTCGGGTGTCGAGAGGTGTAGTGATGATATTGGTGGAAAACGTAAAGTCAGAATAGGGGATTTGGATGAGTTTCCTCCGGGGTTCGATTCTCATGTTTATAAGCGCCGGGTTGTTCCAATGGAGATTGACGATTTGGGTGATAATTTCTTACATGTGGCGGGTCCCACGGCATGGACCCTCGAGGGTCAATGAGTTCAATCCTTTTTTGGAACTGTCGTGGGTTGGGGTCCCCGGCGGCAGTTCGAAGTGTGACGGACTTAGTCCGTTGTAAAGATCCGAGTATTTTGTTTTTGTGCGAAACAAAACGGTGGGATGTTGAAATGGCTCGTATAAAGAGGAAGCTTGGTTTTGATAATGGGGAGGGGGTGGAAGCTACGGGTCGTGCGGGTGGGGTGGCTTTGTTTTGGGATGGGAGTGTTGATTTGAGAATTAGGACTAAGGGGGATCGATATATTGATTTTGATGTGGTTGAGGATTCGGGGCATCGGTGGAGGGGTACGAGATTCTATGGGTGGTCCGAAGCGGGTCAAAAGTGGAAATCGTGGGATCTTCTTAGGGGTTTAAATGATGTTCCGGGTAGTCCTTGGATCGTGATGGGAGATTTTAATGAGGTGCTTGCGGAATCAGAGAAAAAGGGTGGCCTTCCTCATGGTTTTTCTTCTATGCAAGCTTTTCGGGATGTGATTGATTTTTGCAGATTAAAAGACTTGGGATCTACGGGTAATAAATTTACTTGGTCCAATAAAAGGGGGGACAATTTTATTAAAAAGCGTCTCGATAGAGCCCTTGCGACTAAGGAGTGGATCGATTTGTTCCCATCTTTTAGTGTTCATAATCTTGTGTGGGACTCGTCGGATCATTCACCTGTTTTGATTCGGGGGAAACCGTTGATGGGGGATTTTGATAAGAACTTTCAAGGTCCTCCTAAGATTTTTCGGTTTGAAGCTAAGTGGCTTCATGTAAAAGAATTTCCTGGAGTTGTGGAAAAGGCTTGGGCTAGGGCTAATCAGTATTCTTTTGGGTCTTGGGCGGATAAGATTAGTCTTTGAGGTCGTTCGCTTGAGAAGTGGGAAAAGATAATTTCAAAGGTCTTCATAGTCGGCTTCGATGGTTACTCAAACAGCTAAAGTATCTTCGGGGTTTATCTCAATCGGTGTCTGTTATTAATGATGAGCGACGGGTGGAAGTGGAAATAAGGGAAATTAGGAAAAAAAAATCGAGACTGAAGCTTGGCAAAGAAGCCGTCCTTTCTTTTTACGTGATGGGGACAAAAACACCTCGTACTTCTATTATTGGGCATCCCCATCGTAGGAAAAGGAATTTTATTGAGTCTCTTATTGATGAGAGGGGAAGGATTCAAACTGGGCAAGAAAAGTTAATGGAGGTGGTTCATGCGTATTATGTTGATCTTTTTTCTTCCTCTAGACCTCCGGTGGATGATTCTAGTTTTCTTGATATGGATAGACGTGTTACGCCTGAAATGTGCGAGAGTCTTAAATAGCCGTTTGTTATTGATGAGGTGATCGATGCCCTCAAGAGTATGCATCCGGGCAAATCGCCCGGTCCCGACGGTTTTCCGGCTTTATTCTACCAAAAATTTTGGAATATTGTGGGGCATGATGTGAGTCGTGTGGTTCTTGGGTTCCTTAATCATGGGGGTATGCAACCGGGTCTTAATGAGACCCATGTTGTTTTGATCCCCAAGGTTAAAAAACCTAAATCCATGAAAGACCTTCGACCCATTAGTCTTTGTAATATTTCCTATAAATTAATTGCTAAAGTTTTGGCTAACCGTTTAAAATGTTTTCTTCCAGATATTATCGATAATGCTCAAAGTGCTTTTGTTCCAGGCCGGCTTATTACGGATAACGTCCTTTTGGCCTCTGAAGTTTTCCATTTTATGCAGACTAGTGCGGCCCGTAAGCGTGGGTTTATGGCTCTAAAGTTGGATATGTCCAAGGCGTATGATCGAGTAGAGTGGGATTATCTTCGGGGAATTATGTTAGCTATGGGATTTCCTTTGAGTTGGGTATCTCGGGTCATGGAGTGCGTTTGCTCGGTTTCTTATTCTTTTATGGTCAATGGGCATCTCACTAAGTCTCTTATTCCTTCTCGGGGGCTTCGGCAAGGGGACCCTTTATCCCCCTATCTTTTTCTCCTTTGTGCGGAGGGTCTTGGTTCCTTGATTCGCCAAGCTTATAATCGGCATTCTTTAAAGGGGATTCGTGTGTGTCGGGGTGCTCCTACCATCACCCATCTCTTTTTCGCAGACGATAGCATTTTATTCACTCAAGCCTCGATTCAAGAAGCGTCGGTCATTAAAAATATTTTGCTAAAATATGAGGTTTTGTCGGGTCAAAAAATCAATTTGGATAAATGCCAAATTTCTTTTAGTCGGCGGTTGAATTTAGGAGTGAAACGGCCTATCTTGAATTTTCTTGGGTTTGTTGAAGTCAAGATTCATGGCAAATATCTGGGCCTCCAGACGGTGTTTGACAAATCAAAGCGAATTTCTTTTGCGACAATCCGAGAGCGTGTTTGGAAAAAATTACAAGGATGGAAGGAAAAACTCTTTTCACGAGCCGGCAAGGAAGTGTTGATTAAAGCTGTTGTGCAAGCAATTGCCGCCTACGCAATGAGTTGTTTCAAAATTCCAGTTGGGCTATGTCTTGATATTAGTAGATTGATCCGTAAATTTTGGTGGGGGGCTTCTAAGGAGAAAAGCGGCATTTGTTGGAAAGCGTGGGACCAATTATGCAGGCCCAAAGCGGAAGGAGGTCTTGGGTTCCGAGACTTTGAAGAATTTAATCTTGCTATGTTGGCCAAGCAACTTTGGCGTCTTCATTTATACCCGGATTCTCTTCTTGCTCGTACTTTAAAGGCTCGCTATTTTCCCAATTCGGACATTTGGGGGTCTAATCTTGGATCTTCTCCTAGTTTTGGGTGGAGAAGTATGTGGAGTGTTAGGCCCAATCTTGAAAAAGGCACTCGGCGTATTATTGCGGATGGTATGAGCACCAAGGTGTGGCATGACGCTTGGCTTCCGGGGGGGCACGGGGAAAGTTGTCTCTCCTAATTTGGGCTTGAATCGAGATCTTACGGTTAACTACTTTATTGATCCTTTAACGCATGGGTGGAAGGTGGAGTTAGTTCGGGCTTGTTTTCTTCCGTTTGAGGCCAAGAAAATTCTCAATATTCCTCTTAAATATGATGGGGGTGGGGATGATATATGTTGGGCGGAAAGTAAAGATGGGGTCCTTAGAGTCAAGGACGTTTATTCTTTAGCCATGCGTTCGGAATCTTGGGCTTCTTGTATTAGTGGTCCGGATCACATTTGGAAGATGCTTTGGAAACTTAAAGTTCCTCCCAAAGTGGGGGAATTCATGTGGAGGGTGTGTTGGGATATTGTCCCTCATGGTGCTACTTTGGCTCGCAAAGGCATTACGGATCATTATAAATGTCCCCGATGTGGAGAAGAGGAAAATTTATTTCATGTGCTTAGGGACTGTTTTTGGGCCCAAGAAGTGTGGGATAAGGCCCATATTTCTTTTCCTAAAAGGGGGACCTCTTCTTTTCGAGATTGCTTTGACTTTGTGTGGGGGTCTAAAGGGGCCTTTGATACCGAATTAATGGCCACTATTTGTTGTAAATTTGGAAAAGTCGTAATGATTTGATTTTTGAAAATATTAATTCGCCCCCTTTGCTTTGTGTAGGTAAGGCTCGTGATTGGCTTCGAGACTACCATAAGGTGATGGAGATCGTTTCTCCTACTGGTTCGGGTCGTGCTTTGGATCGGTGGAAATGTCCGTCGGATGGTGTCTTCAAGATCAATGTGGACGGGGCTTGCCGTAAAGATGGAGCTGCTATTGGGCTTGGATTCATTGCTCGTGATAGCTTCGGTTCGTTTGTGTTGGCTGGCTCTCGCATAGTGCACATTAATTGTACTGCAGAGGAGGCCGCAATTAGAGCCCTCCATTGGGCCTTGTTGATAGCTTCTAATCATGATTGGGCCCAAGTCATTTTTGAGAGGAGGCCATTAATAACTCCAAGTCACGAAACTTTCATATTCAAGTTTTGGTTGACAATTGTATCTCGATTAGTAAGGCCTTCCATTCATGTGCCTTTAGTTTTTGTTATCGAGAGTGTAATAAGGTAGCCCACAATATTGCTAGATGGGCGATTGATCATGAGTGTAATGAGATGTGGGAATCTCAATGCCCAAATTGGCTTGAGCAGTCGCTGTATTCGGATTTGATTTTATTTGAATAATAGATGTTATTTCCTTTCAAAAAAAAAATATTTTATTGCTTGTGAGCATTTAATATTTAAAAATCGTAGACCAAAATTACATGTCGATTATAGTTATTTACATAAATAGTATTACCGTGAAGGTCATATCATAATTGAAATCGGGTAATTGCTGCTCCTTAGTTTCTATTAAGATAAAATTTATTTTATAATAATAATAATAATAATAATAATAATAATAATAATAATAATAATAATAATAATAATAATAATAATAATAATAATAATAATAATAATAATAATGTCTGGTTCTTGATCTCAAACCGCCATGGAGGAATTCAAGACTTGCTTGAGGATGCTCATGAAACCAAATCTCCAGGTTTTTTGTTTGCTTAATGAATTTTACTTCAATTGGTAAGCCAAGTAACCCTAGAATTTGGGTATTTGCATTCCCAGTGTATGAACTGTTGTGCAGTTATGTTTTGGAGGGTAGCAATTTATGTTGCTACTCCTATTTCTGTCTTTGGTGTTTGATTTAGGGCATAGCCATGTGAGGGGTGTCCATTTTGAGCCTACTCTCGGGGTCACAGCTACTACCTGCTACTGAAGTCTCAATAAGGCAAGTCTGGTGCTCAACCATGGCCACCTTTTGAGCCAGTACCTTTGGAAAGTCTGGGATGTGGTTACGAAATCATGGCCACCTTTTGAGCCAGAACAAATGCAGAGGATACAATCCTGCTGTTTTCTGATGAAAAAACACATCTGGTCACTGTGATTGTTGTCCTACAATCTCGACGGGAATTCTGTCGATTTAGGTATAGATTTATTCATGAACTGCTATTGCAGTTTTGTTTATGAGGGTAACACATACTATGTTATTCCTTCCACCTAGAGTACATGAACTCCTTTGTGAACGTCGTGTTTCTCTTAGGTTTCGAACTTGGTTCGTTGTCTTGTGGTAATTGGTTTGAGTCCATAAACTGTGAAGGACTCGAAGCCACTAACACTATGCTCCAGTGTTCTGACTATGCTGATGTATGCTTAAAATTTAACATACACACCGTGTCTGGATGATGTGGGGTCATATTTGGTGTTACTTTGGCTTCCAACCCATAAAGATGGGAAACCCGGAAAACCATTGGTTTCAATTTGTGATGTTTTTGTTTTGAGGATACTTCATGTCTCGTTAGCTGCCTAGCTTTATGGGTTGTTCAATTAGTGCTTCAGGCTGTGAAGCTCTTCTAGAGGATATTAGGACGGTTGGGTGTACTGCTTTCAAGTCAGAGTGCACTAAACTTTCTGTGCTGATGCGAGACTGCCTATTAGCATCTGGCAATGATCAATTCGCAGCTGCTAGGTGATGTTGGAGTTCACTTGATTGATGAAGGATATGGGTGGTGTCCTCCATCAACTTCAGTAATGAATTCCTTTTTTGGGTAAATGATTGACTTTGTGCATGAGGCTCCTACCTGCATAGACAATAGTGTACTGGCACCATTCATTTTGCTACACTACATTGGTATGATGCTGTGGGGCTGTAAATTTCAAGTATTGCAGGTGCCTCTTCCTATGCGTCTGGTACTAATTGGTAATACTGGTGCTAGGAGATTAGCTCGTATCTGTTGCTGCTGTTTTGTTTTGATAATGTTGAGAGTAGTTCAAATGTATTGATCTTGTATTGGTTTTTGTATTCCCATGTTGTGTATGGAACTATTAGTCAAGCTTGGCCCAAAGCCAGTTGTACATGATAGGTCGTAGTATTGCTAGTTCCTAGGAATATTTTTCCTTTTTTGGAGTCGACCCCCCAGACTAGCAAATGTCGAGAGGCCTGTCCCTTAGAAGCTTCGTTTGGGTCGTCTTCTCAGTATTTTGGATCCTTGTAAGCTTCGGCTATTTTTTCTGGCACGTTATAATACTTACTTTGCTAAAAAAATAAGTAATAATAATAATAATATAATAATAATAATAATAATAATAATAATAATAATAATAATAATAATAATAATAATAATAATAATAATAATAATAATAATAATAATAATAATAATAATAATAATAATAACAATAACAATAATAATAATAATAATAATAATAATAATAATAATAATAATAATAATAATAATAATAATAATAATAATAATAATAATAATAATAATAATAATAATAACTCCAAAAAAACAAAATAATAATAATAATAATAATAATAATAATAATAATAATAATAATAATAATAATAATAATAATAATAATAATAATAATAATAATAATAATAATAATAATGAAAACGTACGTCACAAAGAGGTTCAACAATGAAAAACCCAATGAAAAATAGAGCAAAAGAAACAGAAGTGTTTATGAGGTATCTTGGATACCTCACCCTCAAATGTTTTTTATTATAAATTAATTCAACAATTACAAGAATAATAAACTCCCTTATTTTGAGAACAATCTCTCAAGAGCATAGTACTAATGCAATGTAAGAACACTCCTCTAGTTTCTAAACAATGCAATAGCCCTCACAAGTTTGTGTGTTTGTGGTGTATCTCACTCTAAGAATTACACTCTCTTTTATAGTAGAAGGTGGGTATGATTCTTAGAGTCTCACATTAATCACCATAAGCTCACAAGTAACTCCCTATTAACTATGCTAATTAACATAGAAATAAAGCTACACAATAAACATTACATTAAACATAGAAGTAATGCACTTATTCAATGACTACACAAGAATTCCGACCAAAAACAGAATCCAATGTGCCTTCTGACTGACTTGCTCGACCAAGACCAAACCCGCTCGACCGATCACTTGGGTCGAGCCAACTTCTAGAAACCTTCTGTTTGCTTATGACCATTCTGCTCGACTTGCCTCATCTCGCTCGACCGGTCGAGCAGCCCACAGGTGGGTCGAGCGAGCTCTCTGATCTTCACACTTTGTTGCTTTGATCAAGCAACACTTCATCAAATGACCCAAAGCTTAAACTTACACAAGTCGACACATCTTTATCGTCCTTCTCCAAAGTACAAGACAAAGCATGTTCGATTAAGTGTTCAAAGTTAACGTCCATGTTAAGAAGATTGTTACTTGCTTTAACAATCTCTCCCTCAAGTGCAATATTCTTACACTAAAAATTGGCCGAGACGGTCTCATTATGAGACGGGAGATGGGCCGGCCCAATGATAGGCGCGTGTGTCGCACGCCCGCAGTTTGCACTTCAAATTTCCTTTTTTTTTCATTTTCCTGGAAAAATTTCAATTTGGACCTTAAAGGTATCAATTTTGACCGTAAAGATATGAAGTTTAAATAATTTATAATTAAATGTTGAAAAAATTCATATGCTTCACTCAATTAGTATAAAGTATTAGAAGATCCTCGTTAGTCGAAAATGTTTAAATAATTTATACAAATAGTCGAAAATTGCACTTCATCATATACTTTTAAAAAAAATTTAGGAAAAAAATAAAATTGTGTTGGACCCAGATTCAGACCCTAGACCCGCCAGACCCTGAGGGGAGGGTCTGGGTTTGAGTCCAAAATTTTTAGACCCTACGAATCCGGTTCTGAGTCTTGGTCCAATAAAAACATTAGGGTCTGGATCTGGGTCTTGCTGGACCTGACCCAGATCCGACCCATGCCCATCCCTATTTGTGACTTTAAGACAAGATTGTAAAACTTACGTCCCATGCTTTGTCTCCATGTAAGTGTGGAAATTTTGGGGGGTTCCAAGCCTGTAGGTGGGCAGTGGTTACCATAAAGCGTATGCCATATAATGTAGTTCATACAAGTATTGAGTTTTTATAGTATTCAGTTTCATTGTTAATTTATTCAATTTTCATTTTATAATATTCAGTTTCATGATTAATGTAGTTCATACAGGTATTAAGTTTTTATAGTATTCAGTTTCATTGTTAATTTATTCAATTGTCATTTTATAGTGTTCAGTTTCATGATTAATGCAGTTCATACAGGTATGATTAAATTGAAATTAATATCTTTAAGGTCAAAACTGATACCTTTATGATTAGAATTGAAAAATGCCCAGAAGATGAAATCAAAGAGAGAAAGGTGGGCTGGGCCTCGTCTCAAAATGAGACGGTCTCGGCCAAGACCGGCTGATATTCTTATTACCTCAAATGAAACCTTCTTTGACCCAAACACACCACCATCACTTTTGTGGCCTAGGCTACCACACCCGACTTGTAACTTATAAAAGTTCCTCTTATTCCTTACTCCTTTCATGAGCACAAGGCTCCCTCTAATGACTTTCAAAACCCCTCTATTCGCTTTGAAAGTGCATCCCTTACTCTCTAGTCTACCCAATGACATTATGTTCGTCTCAAACTTAGGTACATACCTCACATCACCGAGTCTTCTCTTGACACCTCCGAGAGTCTCAATTAAAACTTCCCCAATACCTTCTACTTTCACCTTCTCATCATTTGGTAAAGTAATAAGGTCATGATCCCCAAAATTAAGCTTAATAAATTTTTCTTTCCCACAACAAATGTGGAATGAGCAACCGGAGTCTATTACCCATTCCTTACTATGAACCACTCCCCCATCAACTAATAGAGCCCATCATAGTCATCATCACTACCAATGCCTAGAGCGACGTTCCCGCTACCCTCATTGTCATTTTTCCCATCCCTTAAGTTTTTCATCCTCTTAAGGTCTTCCTTAAATTCTTTGCACATCATTTGTATGTGCCCCTTTTTCTTATAATATAGTAACATTCCTTGTCACTATAGTCACCCCTCCTTTGAGACTTACCCCTTCCTTGATATCCCTTGTCCTTAGTCCTACCCCTTTTAGAACCTTCACTAAACAAGTCATCCCCAACATTTTTCTTCTCTTCCCCATCTCTTCTCACCATGAACCTATCATTCTCTCTCAACGCCGCCAATGCTTGATCAAGAGTGATAGAGTCCCTACCTATGAGAAATGTTTGAACTATGTTTCTATAGTCATTGGGAACTGAAGCCAAGAGTAGTAAGGCATGCTCTACATCGGTTAACTTTGCATCCGCATTTAACAATTGGCACAACCAACTTGTTAGATGTGTTTATGTGGTCTTGCATCGATGTGTCCTCATCCTTCATGAGTTGATACAATTCCCACCTCAAGCAAGGTTTATTGGTTAGGGATTTGGAAGCATACATCGCTTGTAATTTTTCCAATAACTCACTTGGATTAGTCTCTTTCAAGTAGTTATACTTGATTTCGGGTGCAATGGCAAGCCAGATTGTGCTTACCGCCTTCTTCCTTATTTGTGTCCATTTTGCCTCCTCAATATGATTTGGCCTTTTATTCAACAAAGCATCATCAATGCCTTGTTGCCACCAAATAGTCCTCCACGGTGCTTTTCCACATTGCAAAGTTGATTTTTTCCATCAAACCATTGAAGAAGTCAAGGGCATCATATATACATATATATTATATATATATATATATATATATATATATATATATATATATATATATATATATATATATATATATATATATATATATATATATATATATATATATATATATATATATATATATATATATATATATATATATATATATATATATATATATATATATATATATATATATATATATATATATATTATATATATATATATATTATATATATATATATATATATATATATATTAAATTAAAATTATATATATATATATATATATATATATATATTATATATATTTGGAGGGTGGGATCAATTCATAAATGATCCTAATTTCTCTATTGGTGGGGTTTATAATCAGCTTATGGAGGATACACCTAGAGTTCCTTGGGGTAACATCATGATAAAGAACTATGCCAGTCCAAGCGCAAAGTTTATCACTTGGTTAGCAATTCAAAATAGGCTTGCAACGAAAGACCGCATTGGAGAAATGGATTGATACCACAGATGATAAATGTGTTCTTTGTAATGAGGCTAATGAATCGATTCAGCATCTTCTTTTTGATTGCCAGAATGCAAAGGACATCCGCACCCAGATTTTCAGATTTCTTCGTGAGAGACTTGATGAGACTGATTTTCAGGCTGAGATTAGACTCATGTCCAAGATGAATAGGAAAAAAACTGATAGAGCCAAGTTGATTGTCGCAGTATGGACTGAGATGATCTACTGCATCTGGAAGCAGCGAAATGGAAAAATTTTTGATAATCGTACCTTTAGCCAGAAAAAGATGTATGATCTTATTATCTTTAGAGTTGCAGGGAGGGTTAGTAGTAGAATGAATGATATGCTTGTAATTATGTAGCTTTTGGTAGTTTCTTTTTGGGTTATCACTCCCATTTTTGTAGTGAGTGGTAGCGTTTTTGGTGGCTTGGTCTGCAGTTAATTTACAGACCGAGCGTTTTCCCCCACTGTACTGTCTTTTTGGTATATAATACAAATCAATTGACAAAAATATATATATATATATATATATATATATATATATATATATATATATATATATATATATATATATATATATATATATATATATATATATATATATATATATATATATATATATATATATATATATATATATATATATATATATATATACATATAATCTTTAAATTACTAACAAATAACTTTTAGGGAAATTATCAATGGTACCCCTGTGTTTTAGCCTTTTATCAATGGTCTACAATCTTTTTTTTTTCCAATAGCACCCTGAGGTTTGACGTTAACTCACGCCGTGACACTTTTAGCGATTTTCCGTTAAGTTGCTGTTAAGTTTTTTAAAAAACAAACCATGGTTTGTATCGTTTAACTCAATGAGTTTGGCTCCTGTTTTTCCGTCCTCGAAAATTCTCTCTAGTCTTCATCATCATCTTCATCTCCTCATCTCCTTGCTTGACGCCATTTTTGTCGAATTTCTTCATCTGTGCTGCTTGATTTGACGCTGGTAAGTACTCGATTTGCCCTAACTTTTCTTTCTGTACATGCAACTACATGTTCTTTGTTGTTTTGTGCCCTAAATGTCGATTGTAATGGTAGAATAATTTGGTTATTTTGTTCGTTAAATGTGGTAGTTTTAGGGTTTTTTGTTGAATTATGGTTTTTGTTGATGTTCTGGTTGTTTATGTGTAACAGTAAACCCTAGAAATTAGGGCTTTTTTGAACTTTGAATGTTGGGTGCAATTTATGAATGTTGATGGTTTTTTTTGGTTTTTTTGTTGATAGATTGTAAATGGATGACTGTGTGTTGTTGAAGTTTGTATACAAGGGTACTGAGACTGAAGTTTTTGTTGAGGATGTAGACTTAGTGAACTTGCTAGACATGATCATAGACTATTGGGACAAAGCAGAGTCTATGGGTCATTTGATGCCTAAGCATCCTAGTTTCAGTTATGTGTATAAGAAGAAAAACGTTCAGATTGTTGATGACAAGACACTGGTTGAGATGTTTAGTAGGAATACAAGAGTTGAAACTATTGTCATCAAAGTTGGAGACTCAAAACCTAGTGTATTGTTAGATAATGCTAGGAGACTTAGGGAAACCCTAAAGGAAAATGCAAGGAAGAAAGAGTTGGAGGCTGAAATTGCTAGGAATAAACCTGTGTCATCTGATGATGGGGATGATGATGATGTTGTGATGATAATTACAACCCCTAGTCTACCCCAAGAGAAGTTGAATGTAAATGTTGATGATGATATAAACCTGACTGCTGTTGATGATGATATTGATGAGCATGTTGATGATATGGCTGTTGATGATGTGGTACTTGATGATATGGCTGTTGATGATGTTGTAGTTGATGATATGGCTGTTGATGATGTGGTACTTGATGATGTTATAGTTGATGAGCATGTTGATGAACCTGACCCCCTTCCAACCCCAACACTGCCTGCTGAACCTGATCCCATTCCAACCCCATTACTGGCTGATGATGTTGATCCCATTCCAACCCCTTTAGTTGATGCTGAACCTGACCCCCTTCCAACCCCATTTCTTTCAAGGCATCATTGGATGGCCTTTTTGCTGGCTGTAGAATTTTGATAGGGGTTGATGGGTGTCATCTTAAGGGGAATTATGGAGGAGTGTTGTTATCTGCAATTGCCCTAGATGGCAATAATGAAATATTTCCAATAGCATGGGCTATTGTATCAAGTGAGGATGAAGAAAGTTGAAAGTTTTTCATATGGCATCTCAAACATGCTCTTGAACCAAGTCAAAGAGGAGACAACTGGTGCATCATCTCAGACAGGCATAAGGTATAAATTACTTTTCCAATCAATTTTTTTGTTTTTGTTTGTTTTTTTTGACTAACACAACTGATTGTGCAAATACAGGGCATTGATAAAGCCATAACTGATTTATGGCCTAAGGTGCAAAGGAGGTATTGTTGCAAGCACCTTAGTGCCAATTGGAAGAAGGTGTTTCCTGGTCCAAAGTTGTGGCAGCTCTTCTGGTTGGCATGTGGGGCTTTCTCCACATTCACCTTCGGAAAGGCAATGAAGGAGCTTGACAAAGAAAACAAAGCAGCAAGGAGATGGCTAGCTGAGTTGGGTCCACAAGATAGGTGGACAAAGCATAAATTTGATACAAACTTGAAGTGTGATATAAACAAAACTAATTTTGTTGAATCTTTTAATGCAACCCTAAGAACTGATAGGTGCAAGCCAGTCCTAACTTTGTTAGAGGGGATTAGGAGGGTAACAATGGTTAGGTTGGCAACTAGGAGGCAAAAATGTGATGCTTGGGATAAATTGTGTCCAAACATTGTGAAGAGAGTGCAACAATTGTGTAATGATAGTAGGTCATGTAGGGCTTTCATGTCAAGTGTAGGTGAATATGAAGTAATGGAGGGAAAATCCGCACTTGCAGTTTCTTTGAACAACCACACATGCCTTTGCAATGTGTGGCAACTCACAGGTATACCTTGTAAGCATGCAATGCGTGCTATACTACATGAGGGTCTAGATCCCCATTCCTTTGTCCATGAATGTTATTCTGTTGAAAGATACAAGATGGCTTATGGTGAAAGCACTAAGCCTATTCCTGATCAAGACAAGTGGCCAGCTTCAGATTCTCCTTCCATACTGCCACCAATCATTAAAAGAGGGGTTGGAAGGCCTTGTAGAAACAGAAGGCGAGCTGAGGATGAAGAAAGGAAGGGCAAACGTAGCAAGACAGTGACATGTGGAAAATGTGGGGAATTTGGACACAACAAGTCCACTTGCAAAGGAGGGGCAACTAAGAAGCAAAGGCTACAAAAACAGCCTGATGAAGCATCAACATCGAAGGTGAATAAGAAGAAAAAAGTGCCAAAATCGAAGGCCTCACAGAAGGGCAAGGGCAAAGTCCACAGTTGAATACTACTATGTAATTACTTATGCTTTTGGAACTTAAACTTATGTATGAAAATTATCTATCTTTTGTATGAACTTAAACATTGTAGGCAAATTATCTAACTTTGGAACTTAAACTTTTGTAATTACATAAGAAGTAATATTTATGAAGACATGTGTTTACTAAAATCCCATTTCATTTCATTGCTTAATAATTCATACAACATTACTTAATTTAGGGCTTAATAATAGCCCTAATTGAAAAAGATACATAATTTAGGGCTTAATAAAAGCCACAACCAACAATAACAACAAAATAATTACAACATATTTCATGAAATCAGCAACCCTAACTAATCCATCAACCTTATCAGACAACCCTAAAACAGTAGCTTTCAGTTCCCTTAATTCTTCCATATTCATGGCATCAGGAGCAGGACCTTGAGCATCTGCAAGTGTAGCTTCATGAAGATTTTCCTTCAAATCATAAGAATATCACCATTCAAATGATTGACAAGAAATGCATTTGTAGTAGATTCTTCCAAGATTTGTCACTGAACCCGAAACCCTAACATCATAAAATTTGGAGGGATTACAGTCGCATTTCTTCAACCGTACCCAGCTATCACCAGCTTCGACCCTAGGGATGGCCTGATGTCTTTTGGAAGTACCGGAGTACACCTTGCCGCAAAAAGAAGAGTTCTTAGATGAGGTAGCCATGGATGGAAGGAGGAAGAAGAAGCTAAGAGAGAAGAAGGAAGATTATCGTTTTTCTGAAATGCAAATGAAGAAGAAGCAAACACATGGTATATAAACATGATACATTAACCATGGTTGAGTTAAAAATTATACTTAACGTCAACATAACAGAAAAAATACCAAAGTGTCACGGTTGTTACTTTGACTGAACCTCAGGGGTGCTATTGGAAAAAAAAAAGATTGTAGACCATTGATAAAAGACTAAAACACAGGGGCACCATTGATAATTTCCCTAACTTTTATGATAATCTTTAAAGTAAATAATCTTCAAAATAAATATTATACATGTATAAAATTAAAGCAAAATATTTGTTTTAATCTCCGTGCATGGCAGGGATATGTAGTTTAAATAAACAACTTGCACATCATCATGTAATTCATTAATCGAAAAGGAAAAGTGCAGTAGCGGCATATTTGGAGAATCGAAGCGATGGTTGACTTGATAATTTAGAAATTTGTTATAAGTTTGATAAAGGACTAATTTTGATTATTCTCTTTTTTCTTGGTCTAAGCACAGCACGACTAGTAGCGCAAGTTGCAAAGCTGATCTGCGAATTATTTGCTCCATAATATAAATAAATCTTTAGTCAAAATCAAGTGGCATTATTTCTTGCAACATGTATAACTTCATACTCCCTCCTATTCACACAAAATGGGATATTTAGATTGGACACGATTTTTAAAAGTGGAATGGTGAGGTATTTTAATTAATTTAATTGTAGTTAGGCATTGGGAGTAGTAAAAGTGGGGGTAGTTGGGTATTTTAATTGATTAAATTAATTGTAAAGGTGGGAATAAAAATAGAAATGGGACATTTTTTGTGAATAGGCCAAAATAAAAATGTTCCATTTTGTGTGAATAGGAGGGAGTATTAGACTTAAAACGGATACAGAATAAAAAACTTAGTAAGCTATAACTTCATATTCTCACATCGAACAACCTCCTCGCAAAACACATGCTCTATTTGTGTAGTACCAAAATCTATGTGTTTGACTAAAACAACTTATGATTTTGCATTTGACTAACAACTAGTCATAAAATAATCCTACATAATAAATAACTTAATAAATGCAAAGACATATCATGACAATAAAATTAAAAACATACCTTCAAGTTCAAGAAATTTTTCTCGATAACACTTGTGCTAATGAACTTTACATTCATCTGTAATCTATTTTATAAACAAAAACTTAAGTTGCAATTAATTCAATATTTTTGAAATGTTAATTTCTTAATTTTTTCCCATCCAATTTAATTTGAGACAGCTTTAGCTTTAAAAAGAAAAATCTTTTAAAACCTCTATATATAATTGAATTATTTATAATACTGAATTATTATTATTATTTATACAAAAAAGTTAGTATAAATGCTCTTTATGAAGCCTGCGACAAAACTTTTAGTAGCAAAACCTCTTTGAATCATTAGAATTCAGTTTTATCTCCAAATTAAATTATTTAGGTAGTGTGAGTACATAATCAAAAACTAATTTATGTGCGTGCTCAAATTTGCACTATAAACATCAATAATATTGACAAGTTAGTGTAGCTTATTAGAGAAATCTAAGTACATTGAATATAATTTAAAAAGACAGTTAATATAAAACCTGAGAAATTAGTTTAAATTAGAGCAAGATAAGATAAATGTTTACTAGATACTTTTGCAGCTTGCTATCATTTTTTGAATATAACATTAACTTCTTAAGCGAAACATCCAAGTATTATAATACTACCAACTCTCTATTAATTAACAGGCCTTATAAACACCTTACTGACATCTTACTTCATCTAATTAATTTTATTGAACTAAATACTGAGATGCATTCTGTTTGACCAAGGCGGAAGGAGAGATGGGAGGGTCCACTCGACACGAGATTTATCTGGCCTTATATAATCAAATCATACTTTAAAAATGGATTCACAGTATGTGGATAATAGACTCGATTTTAACAAAACTCCAAACGCCTAACCTAAAACCAATCCAACAACCCGAATGAACGTACATACACCTTCTCTAAGATTCACATTTTCATAATTTATTATTATGAAATTGATAAGATTTGAACGCATGGCCTTTTATGTCATGTTGGTGTCAATGCGCATATTAATGAATCTAATCAACCAAAAATTTAAGGTAATGATGGAGACATGAGAAAAGACAAGGTCGGTTAAGAGGCCTTTCAAAATAAGAGGCCTCAAATATTAAATGGTTGCAATAAAGGTCTAGTTCCGAACAACAATTTTTAAGTGGTTTGTTGATAAACCTTTTTTATATTTGAAGTAATATATTGTCACAAAATATTTCATCTTAATTATTTTTTTAAAGTTATACTCCTAGTTAGCATTATATAAAGGAATGCAAGCATTCATGTTTATTATCCTGTTAACCCACATTCTAATCCCTAGCATGTTAACCATGCAACGCTTGAAAAACATTTGGCTAGCCCTCATTTTCCTTGTTATAATCTTTTCTGATGCTTCCATATTGAATCCTATTCTTGTAGAATCCTGCAATGCCATAGATAAAGAGGCATTGCTCGATTTGAAGCACAGGGTCGACTACTCAGATCGAGCAGGAATAAGTACATGGGACTCAAACACCGACTGTTGTACTGCCTGGAAAGGTGTGGAATGTGATGCTAACAATGGAAGAGTGGTTAAAATCAACCCGTTTCTAAATTTGGATGAATTAAATTTCGATTTGCCTGTCTCGTGGGGAGGTACTATTTCTCCTTTTCTAGGTAATCTCACCTATCTTCAAGTCCTTCATCTCACTGGTTTTTCTGAACCATTTAACACTGACCCTAACTATATCTTTGGGTTAACTGGTTCAATCCCTTCTGAACTAGGCAAGTTATCACATTTGACCCATCTTTATTTAGGTGTCAACAAACTAAATGGTTCAATACCCACTTCATTAGCCAAACTCCATAAACTAGAGTACCTTTCTCTGGTCTTGAATAGTCTCTCTGGTACCATACCTTACACTCTTTTCTCGTCAATGAAATCGCTCTCGGAATTGAACTTAGCATATAATCATTTCTCTGGTACAATCCCCAATTCCATTGTTAATTTGATCTCTCTTCGAGTCCTTATTTTAAGTAAAAATTCATTATCCGGTGGGATTCCTACCGATATTGGCAAACTAAACAACCTTACATACATGGATTTATCCGATAATCATATGATTGGGAGAATACCAAGCTCTGTAGGAAAACTATCACAATTACAAGACTTAATCCTTACTAATAACAACCTTAGTGGTTCACTACCTAATAGCATAGGTAAACTCTATCAACTACAGAACTTATACCTTGACTCTAATACATTCTCAGGTCCCTTACCAGAGTCTATTGGTACACTCTCTCATTTGCAATACTTAAAGCTCGATCGAAATAAACTCAACGGACCCATACCCAAATCCATTGGTAAACTATCCCAATTGCAATATTTGGATCTTAACCATAATCAAGTCGATGGATCCATACCGGGTTCTATTGGTAACCTCTCCCAATTGAAATATCTATACCTTAATCATAATAAACTTACCGGATCTATTCCGGGTTCTATTGGTAAACTCTCACGATTGGAATATTTGTACCTTAATGATAATAAACTCAGTGGATCAATTCCTGTTTCTATTGGAAACCTTGTTTCTGTACTTGATATGGACTTAGGACACAATAAATTGACTGGTGTGTTGCCAAATTCCATAGGAAATCTTACCCAAATCAAGAGGTTAGTCTTAGAGAACAATATGATTAGAGGTAGACTCCCATCCTCTATAGGCAATTTAACTGCATTAACTGAGATATTATTTTCAAATAATCTCTTTCAAGGTCGAATTCCATCGAGTTTTGGCAATCTTATTGACATCTCGTTTCTAGACTTGTCGAATAATCATCTAATCGGCCCTCTTCCTTCCGAAATATCCAAAGTAAAAATATTCCGTCTTGATCTATCCTATAATCCACTTAGATTAAGTACGATACCAAATTGGATGTCGAATTTAGGCCTCTATAATCTTTCATTAGCAAATACAGGGACTAAAGGGCAGTTGCCACAATGGCTGTCTTCATCATCAATTCCTCACCTCGATTTATCGAACAATCAACTAACAGGGAAGTTACCTTCATGGATAGGGAACATGTCCGAGTTGCGTACCTTTAATATATCCAACAATACATTTTACTCAACCATACCAGTTGAATTCAAGAATCTTCATCAACTCTATATCCTCGATATTCACTCGAATAAGTTCTCAGGTCAGCTGACAAATGTTTTTAATAAGATTGGATCTGATTACGACTTCATCGACGTGTCTATGAATAAGTTCAGTGGTGGGATTGATCAGAACATAGGGAATAGGCCTTCAATGGGATCCATAACGAGGTTGATCTTGTCGAATAATCCGTTGGGAGGATCCATACCCAAGTCCATAGGAAAACTAAGCAGCCTAGAAGTGATAGAAATGAGGAGTAACAGGATAACAGGAAAAATTCCCCGGGAGCTTGGGAATGCGAAGCAATTAAACACCATTTTGTTGTCAAGGAATAAATTGAATGGGAGTATTCCAAGGGAGGTTTTAAATTTGGAGAATTTGAGAGTGTTTGATGTTTCACGAAATGAATTAAGTGGGAAAATTCCAGGTCATAATTCAAGCATTCCTGCTTCTTCATTTTCGCGCAATGTGGGTTTGTGTGGTGCACCATTGCCTCCTTGTAAGCGTCTGTAACAACTTATAATTAAGTATATGTCTTGTCATTTAATCATTTCGAGTAATATCTGTGGTTTTTCAGACGTATTATGTAATGACTTCATCCATCGTGTTCATTCTGCAAAAAATAACAGTTAGTCTCTTAAGATATCGTCTCTTTGAAATATTGTCTACTTTATTTTTAATGACTACTTATATTATTGTTAATATTTACCTACCGTATCCTTAATGTCTACTTTCAATATCTTAAATGTCTACTTACATCAGTCTTAATGCTTACTCACAATATTTTAATGCTTACTTACTTACATTGTTAGAATATGGAGAATATTTTCATTATTCTCAGTATAATTGTAAATATAGTAGTTTACATATTAGGCTTGACTTATTTACGGTAAACCTTGAGTAGCTTGATGTATATATATCGATGTTCATATCAATGGAATATTAACACAGCATAATTGAAAACCCCAAAACTTGATGTATATATATCGATGTTCATATCAATGGAATATTAACATCAGTCGATCAGCCCATTTAGAAATGGTCTCTCAAAGAGACCGTCTCTCACAAGAATTTGACAAAAAATAATCAATCAATCAATCAATCAGTATATCCCGCATAAAGCAAGCAAGGGTTTTTATCTAGCTCATCGAGAGGGTCCATAAGACCCCAACTAAAGAACGTCATGCAAAGCGAGAAGTAAACCATAGCATTTTCTTATCCATACATAATAGCATCAACCAAAACTGAAAAGGGAAAATTAATAGGTACCTAAAAAAGAATAAGATATATACAAATGTAGAAAAAATAAAGAAAGAAAAGGGGAGTACATTTTTTAGTGGTCGGGTGAGTTTCAACAACCATAATATTGGTATCAGTGGCGGAGCCACGTTGGAGCACCCGGGGTCACGTGCCTCCAGACATTTTTTTTTAAAAAAATATTTAACGTAGACTTTTTCTATTGGTAATAGTAAAAGTGTAAAACTAATACTAAATTGTTTAGATGATAAATACTCCTTCATTTTAATAATTTTGTCTTATTTATTTATTGTATCTCATTTTTTTAATTAGGTCAGTTAATTTAGTTTGTTCTATTTCTTTTTGTGGTATGTCGTATTCAAAATTTTAGCAAATAAAAGTAAAATAGTTGTTAATTTTGCAAATAAAACTATGCCGAAAACTCGTCCATTAATTGGTGCCCGTGGGACTCCGAACCCTAAATCCGCCACTGATTGGTATCAAGAGCCATTCTTTTCTTGGCATCAATATTTCTCTTCCATTCTTTTTCTTTCTTTATCCTATTGAAACATTCATTTCTTGTCATGTAATACTACAATCAAATTGCACACAACCTATTTGTGAAAAGACATGTCATGGTCATTTGAGTTCTTGGAGTTTTTCACCAAACTAGAGATTTCTTTTAGTGCTTACAAAGATGAGGGGTGATGAGTTTTGTGAAACCATACAATTTGAAAAACCAATTAACCCACAACTTGAAGAAGCCAAACTTAACCAACCATGTGAATAGGAAAGGAATGCAGAAGATAAGAATTTTTAGGAGAGGAGAAGAAATCTAGAAGAGAAGTTTAATTTCATTTTATTTTATCAACTCTAATACAACATTATATCCCCTTTTATACTACTAAGACTATAACAAACACTCATTTATGACTAATTACATTTTACTACCAAATATACCTATAATATACTTTTCCCCTTCAAGAGACTTGTCCTCAAGTCTATGTTAAGAAATCTAAACAAAAATACAAGACAACTTTTAACTAAAACTAAACACTACAAAAAATGTCCAACATAGTGAAACTAATCATTATTTGTAATTTCTGATTCCATGTCAGATGAGTTCGAGCACCAGATTTGAAACTCATTCTTAGTCGAATCTTCTTTGCCAAATATATGAGCAAGCAGCATCATTTGCGTTGAAAATTGTGCTACAGTACTTCCATTTTCCCCAACACTTGCTTGAATTTTAAGGGTACGTAAGATTGTGATTTTGAGCCTCAGATTGTTGATAATAATCAAGTAACAAGGAATTTTTAGGGCATGCTTGTATTGGGTGTAAATATTTAAGGGAGTAAAAAAAGTCAAAGTAAGAAAATGAAGTTGATAAATGAGAAATTAGTGAAATTTGATTATTGTAGAGGTGGAAGAATTATTGCAAAGTAATGAAAAATGAAGGGAACTCTCAATTTTGTGGGGTAAATATTTATCCTAGGGGAGGGTGGAGGAATGTATTACCTCCATAATAGGGGAAATTATCTTCTTTTGCCTTCATTATTTTTATTTTATACTCATTTTACCTTCTACACAACTATCTTAACTACTTCAAATGCATCTCTATTTGCTTTCATTTTATTAGTTTGACTTTTTTTACTCCCTTAAATATTTACACCCAATACAAGCATGCCCTTATTGTACTTATTCACCCCTTCATGATTAAAACTAAAAACATGCATAGAATTCTTTCATTTCTTGATTTTTAACAACCAAGGTGGGTCAAGCACTACATTAGTATATTCTACCCAAACTTTTCTCTTTTTCTTGTACATCTCATATCTTGTTTTAACCATTTTGGAGCTGATTGTACTCTTGACAAAGTACCCTATTGATGAGTTTCTCTTAGCAGATTCTTAGTTTGGAAATAGAACTTTCAGTTAAATGAACTTCAAGAATTTCCCCATATGTTGAAAATAAATGTTCAGATTCAATTGCCACAAAACATTCAAGATTTTTATCTACATCATATTCACTCATGTCATTAATCACACAATTAACCAAATCACCATCCATATGAACAAAGCCTATAGAACCCAACTTACTTTTTGCACATGAATTCATATGATCAACATTCAAAGATTCTTGAGTATCAATTTTTAAATCACACTTTGCTAATTCATATGAACAAGCGCTTGTGGCTCAATGGATAGAGCATCTGCATGTGAAGCAGAAGGTTTGGGGTTCGACCCCTACTGGGCGCAGGTATCAATTGAGGGTTTCTTGACTGCGCGCATCTCTCTTTACACCCTCCTTGGGGGTACAGGTATGATTTGTCGGCATCTTTCAAGAAAAAGAAAACCCCCACTCGGACCCTGCCTTGTGCGGGATACCGAGAAGGTCCTTTACCTTTACCTTTACCTTTACCTTTTACTTTGCTAATTCTTGAATGGTATTTACTTCAATCATGCCATCGAACATCTCTAATGCAATCACACAATCATTTGCTTCGTCATATACCACAATAAATCCTCAATTATCACTATTATGTTGGCAATTTTGATCAAGAAGTGATTAATTACACCATTCACACAATCTTTTATCCCAACTATTAAAACATTCATCTTTCAAAATGTTTTTAAAAGATTTAATAACCATCTTTTGTTTGGCTTCTTCAAGTTGTGGAAAATTTGGTTCTTCAAATTGTATGGTTTTGTAAAACTCTTCACTTTCCATCTTTGCATCCACTAAAGAAATCTCTAGTTTGGGAAAAAAAAAACTCTAACGACCCGTTTGGTTAGTGGTACTAAATGATGGTAATGGGAATGATTTATAGTGTAAAATTGCATCAAAACTTTCATGTCATTCCCATAGTAATGAAATTTTGATCACAAAAAAGTTCTTTTGTTCACAAATTTCCATTACCACCTAATACCACCTCTCCCATTGGTAATGCATTGGAATGAATTTTATGCATTGGAATGAATTTTATGAACAAAATGAGATGATTGAAGGTTGTCAACCATGGCCATCAAGGTAGCAAAGAGATTTTTCAACTAAAATAACACTAGCTTTTCATTCTCATTGCCACGGTTTTTTTATCATCTACCAAACGGGCCGTAAGAACTCAAATGACCACGGTAATGCTTTTGACAAATAGGTTGTATGCAATTTAATTGTAGTTTTTAAATTCAAGAAATGACTGTTTCAATAGGATAAAGAAAGAAAAGGAATGGAAGAGAAATATTAGTGCCAAGGAAAAAATGGCTCTTGACACCAATGTTTTGGTTGTTGAAACTCAACAACCATGTGAATGAGTAAAAGATGGAGAAGATAAGAATTTTTAGGAGAGAGAAGTTTTATTTCATTTTATTTCATCATCTCTAATACAACATTATATCCCCTTTCATACTACTAAGACTATAGCAACCACCTATTTATAACTAATTACATTTTACCATCAAATATACCTATAACATTCGATGTAGATAGTTTGAACCACTGTCAGATCGTACGAACTCAATCTTGAGGATGATTTTTTTTATACTGAAACCACTTGGTGAATGCTCAAAAATAAGATACTTAGAATGATTTCACCTGCAATTTTCAACTTGAGGCCGACTAATGAGCCATTAAAATACAGATTACTACTCGATATGATTAATTTATAAAACAAAGCATAAAGCCTAATTTACTTGTTAAAAACAGAAGTCAATTGTGTGTTAATATATTCAAAGATATGAGACATAAGGTTACAAGCATATCAAAAGATCTCAAATGACAAACCTTAAAACACCGATCATGTTAAAACCCGATCATAAAACCTAATTTATTTTTTCATAAAACGAGTACATATTAACGGATTAAAAGACATGAGGTACAAGGTTTTACACTCATTTAAAAGATCAAATTACAAATTACAAACCGTAAAACACTAGTAATTCATAAAACAAACGATAAACCCTCTTTTACTCGTTAAAAACACAACAAAACAACACATTAATATAAAAAGACATGAGGTAGAAAGCTACCAGTATATAGAAAGATCACAAATCACAAACGACAAACCCTAAAACACCAAAAACTAACCATAAATCGCAATAAACATTTTAAAAATACAACACAAGCACATATTAACTAATTAAAAGACATGAGGTACAAAGTAACCCATATTTAAAAATATAACAAATCATAATGGATAAACCCTAAAACAGCAATCATGCATAACACAAAGGGAAATTATCAACGGTAATTGGCACTTTATCAATGGTACCCCTAAGTTTTTTCTATTATCAACGGCATCCTCGTACTATTGAGCTTTTCACAACCATAACCTTTTAAAAAAAATATCGTCAAAAATCGTCCAAAACCGTTAACTATTTTTCTTTTTCTTTTATTTTTCAATTCAAAACATAAAAGAATGTTTTTTGAACTATTTGGACGGAAAAAGTTAAAAATGGTTACGGTTGTAAAATGCTCAATAATACGATGGTGCCCTTGATAATAAAAAAAATTCAGGGGTACCATTAATAAAGTGTCAAAATTCAAGGGTACCATTGATAATTTTCCTAAAATAAACCATAAACCCTACTTTACTCGTTAATAACACAAATGAAGTACTCCCTCCGATTCACTTGTGTTGCCCCATTTCCTTATTGGGACAATTCACATCAATTGTCCCATTTGCATTTTGGTACATCTTTTTTACCTAAATACCCTCACTTTTCCAATTCCCAATACCTCACTACCATCTTTACAATTAATTTAATCAAATTAAAACCTCATTTATACAATTCCCAATACCCAACTACCACCTTTACAATTAATTTAATCAATTAAAATACCCAACTATCATCCACTCTTAATATTTGTGCCAAACCCAAATGGAACAACACAAGTGAATTTGAGGGAGTATATGTTAGCAAATTCAAAGATATGAGAATATGGTCTCAAGCATTTAAAAAGATCACCAATCTCAATTGACAAATCCTAAACTACCTTTGTAAGATTTTTCCATATGGTTACATCCATTTTATACTTTATCTAACTTTTGTAGCATTTTCAGTTTGTCAACATCCGTTTAATTCACTATTTTGGCATTTCTACCCTTATTAAATGCTGGTTGTCTTTATAATATGTCCTAAATCATTTTTATGCTCTTAAATGTTCAATTCACCTTTTTGAACTTTAATTCACCGTTTAATTCATCAAACCTCGCAAATGTTGTAACAATTTTGTTTTCATTTAAATTGTTTTTATAATTTACCCTAGTTAAGTACATATGTATTAGTGTTTGAAATGTACAAAGGTGAACATTATGCCTTATGTAATAGTGCTTAAGGTACCTTTAGTAAAAAATGTCAACAATTTTTTTTGAATATACATGTCAACAATTTGAATGAAAACAAAATTGTTATAATATTTCAGAGTATTGGTGAATTAAACGGTGAATTAGACCTCAACAAGTCAAATCATACAGAAGAGCATAAAAATGGTTTAAGGAAAATTATAAAGGCAACCTACAAATATGAGGGTAGAAACGTCAAAATGGTAAATTAAACGAAAATTGACGAGAATTTAACGAAAAATGCTACGCATTTAGATAAGGCATAAACTGAATGCTACCATGTAAAAAGCTTACAAAAGTGCTACCACTGGCGTTTCATAAAAGTTCGATGCTACCATGTAGAATTTCCCTTGTTTTAACTAAACGCAATCGACATGCTACGGTTGTTTTGCTACTTTACATTCAAATACTTAATTTCGTTTAGGATTACACGTCGATCAATACACTAATTCAATTATTGATAACTTTTAATTGCATAATTTAAAACTATAATATGTTAATACTTTTACAATTTACGTTGAAATAAATCAAACAAATTCTCAGTTGACTAGGTTTTGACTTATTAGTGTATATATAAGAATAAAATATAAACAAAGAGTAATCAATGAATAGTGTAACTCTTATATGACAATAAGAGGCAGTTACGAAGCATAGAATTGGAGAGAACAACCATTGAACCACCCTCGTGTTCGCTTCAATCATTCAAGCAACCAATAATAGCTGAGCTTTATTTGGATCATAGCAAGGTCTTGCTGCACCAACAAAATATAAGCACAACGATGTTTTGTGACCAGAACACTTGAAGTCCATTCACAACACGAATCACACTACACAATAATCAGTAGGATTCAAGCTCGAGTTCCATCTCTTGAATGTAATCGCCTCTAACAAAAGAGTACCAAAAATTGGTGTATATTATCAATCGTAAAATCTCTTCAGTGACGTTTCATTTCTTGAAAGATATTAGAAACTTTTGGAGATAATCTCGGCAGGTACTTGAACAGCTGCAAATTCAGAATTTAACTCATTAGATTGTTTCACAACCACAGAAAATTTGTCTGAAATACAAGAATTTCCATGTTACGCCCTTCCGTCCCATTTAATTTACACCAAGCTCTACTTTAGGTTGTCCCAGTTACTTTGCACTCTTGCTTCTTTTAGTAATAATCCCCTCAATTATCTTTCAATCTAAACCACAAATTACTTTTCTGTATAAGGCTCATCAATACATTTCATGTTATTTGTCTATAAAAAGGTGCAAATCAAATGGGACGGAGAAGTATTATTTAAAAATATAGGACTAAATTTCATGCAACTGTTGGTAATTTTACGTTTGTTAAGATGTATGACGCATTTTTGGGTGAACCTTAAAAGGGGAAAATAGACGACTTGCACAACATTCAAAAATCAGGTACCACCTTTGGGACACTGATGGAACCTTAATATGAAGTGATTCACGGGACAACACCTGCTTTGCAGTACGTGTATACTAGAAGAAAGAAGCAAGTGACTTTAAAATGGTAGTTTAGTCGTTCTATATGGATTGTTATTTGTAAACTTGTCATTTGTATGTATATATATATATATATATATATATATATATATATATATATATATATATATAGATATATATATATATATATATATATATATATATATATATATATATATATATATATATATATATATGTATGTATGTATGTATACACGAGGGTTGTCTAATATATGGAGTATTGTCAAGTATTGTTTTTAGGAGATTAGAAGTCATTCAAGACTTCTGGCTATTCTATTATAAATCTTCCATCCTATTTTCTCACTCTTGGGTTGTTTTGTTTTCTCCTTTGATTGTGGAACTTACTGGCTTTTCATTCTTTAAAGATCCTGGCAAGTATATAAATTTTCAACATGTAAGCAGAACATTTGAGGAGAAATTGAAGGAGATGTTGAGTGGAATTCAAGAGACCCGGAATAAGATGATTGAAGATCAAGCAAAGATAACTGCAGACTATGCAAGAATGCAAGAGATCAATTAAACTTTCGAGAAGAATCAGTGCTACACTATTAACTAAGAAATAAAATTCACTAATGAATGGGGAAAGGGATTCACGGTTCCTAAGGAATGAGCCTTCAAACATGGGACAAGAAACAAAGGAAGGAATTTTTTTTACATCAAGGGGTGGAGGATTTGAAAACCTGCATAGGGGATCTTTTTCTTTTGGTGATCGAGGGGTGAATCAAAATGGCGCAAACAGGTTTTGGGGGTACAAGAAATTAGAAATTCTGGTGTTCTCTGGTGAAGTTCCGAAGATGGATTCTTAGGGTGGAACGGAAATACACAGTTAACAGAAGAAGAAACGATAGATTCATCAGCAGTTTCTTTAGATGGAGATGCTTTATTGTAGTTTCAGTGGGAGAATAAAAGTTCTCCGATTTCCCGGTGGGTTGAATTAAAGAATCTGACGTTGAGGCACTTCAGGGTAGTGAAAGAAAGGTTATTTATGCGACCAGTGGAAGAATACTTAAAGCGCTTTGCCATTAGATGGAATTATTGAAGAAATTATGTTAGCTACTTTTATACATGGACATCAGGATAGGGTTAAAAGGGAATTGAGGGTTCTTGACCTAATAATTTAGAGCAGGCCATGGAGTGGGTCATGCGAAAAAAATTATGCTAGTAATGGGTTAAGGGTGAGATGAGGTACAGGGCCCTGAGGTGAAAATACATACCCAAACCACAAATTCTTCGAATTACCAATTCTTTCGTTTAAAAAACGAGCCCAGTGAATCTACCAAAAAATTTGTCGTCTCAAGATCTTTTTTTTATTAAGCCGGTTTCATCTGGAACTTCTATGAATCAATCTAACCAGATTTGGGGCAATAATATAAAAAGAATGTCACACAAAGTCTATCAAGAAAACGGGCAAAGGGATTATGTTTCAAATGCGATGGAAAATTGCACTTGAGACACCACTGTCAGAAGAAAGAACACAGCTTACTATTGGCAGATGATGATGAAGAACATGGTGGGTCAGACATTTACATGAGAACATAATGGATCAAGAATGACCTCCTAGAACGGTGCCTATGAATTGAAAGAGCTGATGATTTTTTAGTTGGAAACAAAGGTTGTAATGTTAAAGAAGCACCACTCTTTGGTTAGATCCAAAATTTCCTTGAAGACTATGTTTAAGGCAACTAAAAAAGGAGGGATCTTGATAGAATTAAATCGAATTAAATCGGTTAGATGTAACATTCTCATAGAAGCAGGAGGAACGGTTAACAGTGCATATTCTTAAAATTTTTAACAAGGGTGCTGGAAGATTATGGAGGTGTTTTTCATATCCTCAATCGTATATGACCCATAATAAAGGTATTCCTAAGCATATTATGGCGCGAAATCTTTCTAGTACAAGGTATGACATTGAGAAGGACTACGACTTATCATCCACAAACCAATGGCCAGACTAAGGAGATCAATCGTTCGCTTGAAAATTATTTGCGGTGTTCTATAAATGGCAAGCCTAAGCAATGGGAAAAATAGCTGCATATTTTGTTATAACACTTCGCTTCACATGGCGGCTAAATTGTCTCCCTTCCAAGCTTTATAAAGCCGCCCTCCACCTCCCATCCAGGGCCGGACCTAAGGGTGGGCAAGAGGGGCCGTCGCCTAGGGCCTCATGTCAAAAAAACAAAATTAATGGTTGTAAAAGGTCCATGTAAGTTATAAATTGCAAAGGAAAAGGGCCCTAATATACTATTTCACCCAGGGTCTCCAAATATCTAGGGTCGGCCTTGCTCCCATCCTCCGTTTTGGTACTAATATCACCTCACTTAATAGCTTTAGAAAAACTACCAAAGGAAACAGATACAATGTTGGATGAACTTCGAGTAAACCTCATGAGGGCTCAAGAAAAGATGAAATCATTAGCTAATAAACATCGACGAGATGACAATTTTGAAGTAGGGGATAAGGTCTTCCTTAAACTGCAACCGTATAGACAAAAATCTTTGGTTAAACAAATAGTTTTATGTGACAAGCTTGTCGCCAGATACTAAAGACCATATACCATATTGGCAATGATTAGAGCTGCAGCATATCAATTAGATTTACTAGATTATGGTAAAATTCACCCGGTTTTTCAAATTTCGCAACTTAAGAGGGCTCAAGGTTCTGCACTACAGCCGACTAACATAACACACCAACTCAATTCGAAACTAGAGTTCGTAGTTATTCCGGAGTCTGCTTTGGGAGTGCGATTTCATGCTTAACAACCCTAGAAAATTGAGCAAGTACTTATAAAATAGGATCAGCTACCCATTTCAGATGCTCCTTGGGAGCTTTATAACACAATGCAGCTCAGTTTCCTTCATTCCACCTTGAGGACAAGGTGCAAGTTTGGGTGACGGGTAATGATGTGACTCATGGGACTACACCTCCTTTGAAGTACATGTATACTAGAAGAATGAAGAACGTGGATTAATAAGGGTAGTCTGGTCTTTTGTATAGGATGTTATTTGTTTGTTAAACTTGACATTTGTATATATATATAGTAGAAATAAGAGGAGGTGGGGGACTGTCTGATTTTTGGAGTATTGTGAAGTATTGTTTTTAGCAGTTTAGAAGTCACTTGAAGACTTCAGCTTATTCAATAATAAATCTTTCATTCTTCTCTCTCTCTCTC